>JAGKTI010027027.1:0-13387 GCA_018397915.1 Birgus latro | reverse complement strand
CCACGATGTCACACAGGGCTCTGCCTATCCTCAAGTCTCAAATGAGGTCCGTACCCCTTTCTGGCCTCAAGGGTTGCCGATGTTCACCAGCAGGTCACATGGTTGCGAGGTGGGTGATGGCCTCACCCACTCATCCACCGCCCTCATCCACACGTCACCCGCGTCATCCACCGTAGAGGCCCCAGCAGAATCGCCACGTCAGCTTGGTTTCCACACCGCAAAGTTTCGTAGTCAGCTCACGCTCTCACGGTCTGAACTGCCTAGCCAACACTTGTCTGTATAAACAACTAACCAACACCATCATTACCCCTCTCTCTGTCTCTCTCTCCTCCTTCCATTTACCCTTCCATTTATTTCTTCCTCTCAACCTCCCTTCCTTGCTTGTCGGCTTCCCGATATTTCTCCCCCCAAAGACGAAGTCACACGTCCTCATTGTGAGTAGGGCATGGCGGGGTTCTGTGCACGTCGACGTCTGAGTATGGACTCAAGTCTGCAACATGTACACCCACAGCCAGTAGTGTAACACTTATAAAGGATATATGCGGACAGGAGAACCAGAAAGAGAGCTATTCCAGCATGGACATAGTACCAGAAAAAGGTGGAAGAACCGAAGGGTTTGAGAGGTTCAGTCAACTGCAACTGACTTTGATATTTAAGGAGGTCATCCAGAAACAGAGGAGTAATGTTAAGGTTAGGTCCTAAAGTGGGTAAGTCCTTTATAGCTGTAAGTTCAGCATGGGTGAGTGAGGTACTGAGGTTTAGGAGATGGGGGTAAACAGTGAGCTTAGTTTCTACAGCAGAGTTGCATAAGCAGGAAGGGTCAAGGCTTCACTGTGGGTGCTACAGCCATCTTCCAAGACCAATTTCCCTACTCCCTTAACAACTTGCACGGTTTTTCTTATTTGGTTCACCGCGCACTTCAACGTGAAATACAAAGGCTGGGCTGCAGAGTAGCACCAGTAATTTTTCAGCTTCACAAAAACTGGACTGAATGAAGTCAAGATTTCTTTCCTACAGACCTTAGTGGCATTGTTTCTGTTGAGAAAAGAATCACTCTCACAAAATGGGGTCGCGACATGATAGACGGATCGGATCCCAAAGGTTCACAGATCACCAAGTCCTGGTGGTCCCTGCAACTGGCGAAATCTTGAAACAGCACATAATGAAGGCGATCTTCTGTGAAAGCAAGGAAGTTATACTGGTGAAGTACTCTCACATAGACCTCCGTAGCAGGCACACTGTAAGGAAGTGAGGTGATCCTAAAGATGTCAGATACATCAGAAGGGTCACCCAACACTGGTATTAGTAAGTAAAAGCACACAGCTGACATGTAACCTCAAGGTACAACTTTGATGATGTAACGATACAGTGCTAGATATTCTGGCCTCGCTGGGAAAAGTAGACCCGGCTCCTTGAGTGAGATATTCCCCAATAATTCCAACAAGATTTCATTAGGGACCATATCTAGACTCAGCCTAGCCTGGAGCATTTCTTGAATACCCAACTTAATTCTAAAATGATCAGCTATGATGTCAGACAGGGCGAGTTGGAGGTTAAACAAAGCCTCATACATCTTTACTTCATTCTCCAACTCTAAGGTCTTCAATGAATACAATCTTATGATACTGTAAGAAATATTTGCAGCCTTCTGTATCTTCAACAGTGCTGCCTGCATGTGTGACACGTTTCTAATTGTAGTATTCAATACCTTGGAATGAACATTTAAGACTGACCTCTACTTCTCTGACATCGTCTCAAGGCTCCCTAATCTAGCATGAATGTCATCAACCTGTTGTTGAGTAGCTGTTCCAAACAAAACATTGGCAAACTGCCCCAATATGTCGATCACACCCCGTCTGGAGCGACGACTCCATGGATGATCTGATATGAGATAGTCTATATAACTGCTCAAATCCTGATAGCGAGTATCAAATTCAACTTGAAATGCATGCACAGTAGTCCGTAATGAAGCAACTAGAGCGCTGCCATTATCCATGTGGCCTATATTCCACAATATGGCATCACTCAAGTCGCGAGCAACACGTAAAGGTTGGAACAACTCCTCCTTATTAAGTACAACTGGAACTACATAGTTATTTCCTGTAATCATCAAACGACCCGCAGGTGAAAACACCAATCCCAAGTTGGCAGGTGTCTCCTCTCGTGGTCCTATCGATTCCAATTGGGATGGACTCACCCAAACCCAAGCAATCATCTGCAAGAGATTTGTAAAACTATAACCACAAGTTCACCTGACTATCATTTATTCACTTAGTAAAAACTACACGTCTCCTGTGTTGTCCTCAGTCACTTCAGTCTGTGTTTCAGTCACACCAGGTGCCTCTGCTTGTGCAGTCTGATACTCAATAGGTCTATCCATACACAACGGGTAGTCTGGGACGCTAGAATGTGACCGCAGACTATATCTACAAGGTGGTGGAGTGTGAGATGTGGTGTGGTGTGAGGGAGTGGTAACTGGCCCTGACTCAGTGGCGGCTGGCAGCAAATCCGCCGAGTTGCCAGTTCCACCATTACCTGTAGCCTGACTTACTTGTGGAGGAGGCAAACTGAAGTCAATTACTGGCCCTGGGATACCTTCTTCCTCATTTATTTCCTCACCTGCACCTTCCCCTTCATCCTCAGTCTCTCCACCTTCATGAATAGGATAAGCCATTCTTGCATTACGATTTTGCTTCTTCGTAATACACTCCTCCTTGACCACCTTCACCCTGTCAGTGTGTAAAGTGGTTACTTTCCCCCCTTGTATAGGACGAACCTTGATAACAACATCATTTACCCGATCAACTACATGATAGGGTCCTGAAAACAAAGGTTGCAATTTCCTTGCCACCCCCCTGGCAGGAACTGTCTTCACATAGACACGGCCCCCTACCATAAGTGGTTTCATTATACATCGCTTTGCCCTTCTGTTCTCGTTCTCTGTGCTCGCACGATCGAGAAAATCCTGGCATCTTTCGAAAACCTTTGTTGCCATGGCGGCAAATAAATTAGGTATATCCTCAAGGTTGTACTTCAAAGATGGGTCCCGCACTACATGATAAGGCACCTGTGGGTCCCTGAGAAACAGCAAGAAGTAAGGGGAATCACAGATAGTCCGATTATATCCAGAGTTATAAGCCATCATCGCAACTGGTACCATTCTGTGCCAGTGATTAGCGTTCTGATCAACCATAGTTCGTATTATTTGTATGATGGTGCCATTTGCCCTCTCCACCAATCCATTAGAGGATGGGTGATAAGGAGTAATGTTCACATGTTTCATATGCAACAACTGTGCCAATTCCTGAAACACCTTGTTAACGAATTCAGTTCCCCGATCCGTGACTAATTGTTGTGGAGTTCTGTAAATACAAATGACTCGCTCCACAAACACTCTAGCCACCTCTTCGGCAGACTTAGACTTTAATGGTTCCGCGACGAGAAATCGAGTCACCGCATCAATGAAAGTTAAGACATAATAATGCCCTTCCTCTGATCTATTTAGTGGACCAATCAAATCCATGTGACACCTGACCCATGGGGCAGTGACATCGGGGAAACGGAGAAGCGGGCCTGGGGCGTCCCCCGAACGCTTCGAACGTATACACTGGGTACATCGTTTGCAAAATTCCACGACATCTCTCTCCATCTGAGGCCAGTATGCAAACCGTCTCGCGCGAGTTAAAGTAATCTTGGTTCCACCATGACCAGATAACGGTAAGCAATGAGCAAGTCTAAGTGCAGAATGAACGCTATCTTCTGGGACTACAATTTGGAATACTTCCCCTATGCCGAATGACCGACTCTCCTTCTTATAGAGCAAACCGTCTGGCAACAAATGAAAGCAGTCTAACTTTGCTGGCAATTTTGGTACCTCCATAGTCTCATTCCACAAATAACTCTTTAATCTGCCCCAAACTGGGTGTGCATCTTGCTGTCGCCTTATCTCAGTGACATCCCAATCTATTGTGTCTATTTCCACAGTGCCTGAACTCACAAGTAGTGCAACTTCATCTTCATCACTAGACTGAGTCGTTCTCAACCGGGATAGAGCATCCGCTACGACATTCTGTTGCCCTGGTAAATATTCAACCTTGATGTCATATTCGGCTACCTGGATTTGCCATCTTGCAATCCTCCCTGAGGCCGCATTTACATTAAACAACCAAGTAAGAGGTCGATGATCGGTCTGAATCAATATCTCATAACCCAAGATAAGCGGTCTGTTCACTTTCAACCCATAGACAATGCTCAGCGCTTCCTGCTCTATCGTAGCATAGTTCAACTCTGCCTTGTTTAGAGCACGGCTGAAAAAAGTCAATGGCCGAAGGAACCCTTGATCATCTTTCTGTTGCAAAACTCCGCCAATCGCCGTACCGCTGGCGTCCGTAGTCAACACAAAAGGTCTATCAAAGCGAGGAAAAGCTAGCAGTACATCTTCCGCTAACCTCCGTTTAAGCTCACAAAATGCACAGTGTGCCTCCACACTCCACTCCACGCGCTGCTGTGTGTTCTTCACATCTCTTTTCCCACGAGTAAGTTTCGTGAGTGGTGCCGCTATCTGGGAGAAATTTTCCACAAACCGGCGATAATAATTCACTAACCCCAAGAAACTCTGGAGTTCTTTCAAAGTACTAGGAACCGCAATATCTTGGATTGCACAGATTTTCTCTGGCTGAGGGCGTAATCCCTCATTGGTGATGACATGACCTAAGAAGGATACCTCCTGTTTAAAGAAACTACACTTTGGCAATTTAATAGTTAACTTTGCCCCTTCAAGACGTCCCAAGACCTCATCTAGGTTTTGTACATGAGCATCAAACGTCTTCCCATAAATGATAATGTCATCCAAAAAAGTATGGGTTATCTTTCCCGTGAGACCAATCATGACTTCATTAATTATACGCTGGAAAGAAGCCGGTGCATCTTTTAATCGAAACGGAAGGTTGCAATACTCCCAGTGCCCTTCAGGTGAGGAAAAAGCCGTAAGAGGCCTAGACTCCTCATCCAAAGATATCTGGTGGTAACCCTGCTTCAAGTCTAAATTACTGAAATATTTATTCTCACCTAACTGTGAAAGAATATGCTCAATATTTGGCAAAGGGTAAGGATCTGTAACTATCTGCTTATTTAAATGTCTAAAATCTAAGCAGATCCGCAAACCACCATCCTTCTTAACTACTGGAACCAGTGGCGAAGAATAAGGTGAACGAGAAAGCCGGATAATCCCCTGTCTACGTAATCCTCAAGTTGCTTACGTACTTGATCATGCCACTTTGTCGGTATACGGTATGGCCTACGGTTTACTACTGGTCCATCCGCACATGTGATGATAGAAGTAGGGTGAGGTCGTAAGCGGGCCCTCGGGAAGTGCAAACACACTTGGGTGTTTCCTTATTAGCCTTTTTAATGCCTCATTTTCTCGGCTTGAAGGAATGGTTATCTGATCTACTCCCGTGTACAGTTTCTGGAGTCTATCCTCACTCATTACACTAGTGATCTGAGCTCCCTCTGGACTCACTTCCTCCCCCCACCTGACTTCTTCATAAGGGGACACAGTACCTACCTTAAATTCTCCATCTATAAATATCCTGTCGGGTTAAATTCGCATACGCGACAGTAAAACATGTTCCTTCCCCTGTTGCCCCATTATCCATTGGGCTTACAATGCCGGGCCACAACACTGCCGCAATCGAACTACCAGTGTTTGGCATAAACATTCCTACCTCCCACCCACTTAACGCTGTCTTTAACGTTATTGTTCCGTATGTGTAAGGTTCCAGAATGTCTGTCTCATTCGTGACACACTGACTTGTCACAAATTCCGCTTCCTCATTTTCCTCGGATGAAGGAACTGTTTCAGTTATCACAAAGGAAGGATTGAACTCTACACGAGAAACACTCCCTCCCTCGGTCACCAAATCAAGTTCCTCTTCCCTGACTTTTATACATAGCGGGTTGGCAGTGATACTTAGGCTGTGTGCGAATATGAAATCAACTCCCAAAATTATGGAAACGGCTGAGGGTAAGTCCCTCACTACCACAAATTCTTGATCATATTTCCTATCACCAAATTCTACCTGGAAATTCACCAATCCCAATATATCCATTGCATCACTACTAGCGGACACCAACCCACCGCCTCGATAAGGTCGGAGATCAGTATCAGGCCCTGACGCAATTTCATAGGTCTGTTGGCTAATCAAAGATTTACAAGCTCCTGTATCCAGAAGTATCTCACAATGTAAATTCCCACACATACCTCTAACCACCGCCAACTTCGCTACTCCATCACTTGTTGTGGCAATGACTAAGTTCCCCAACCCGATTTGTCCAGCTTTTTTTTTTCTTCCTTGGGTGACTTAGTCCTTTTCCAGTTACACTGATCTGTACTATGCGTAGTACTCTGACATTCCCTGCATCTAGCTACTGACTGTCCAGGATTATCTACACGGACCACACAGTGCTCAGCACGATGTCCCGTCATGGAGCAACAAAAACATGTAATACTTTTCCTCTGCTCCTGTGACAAATGATCATATTTCCCCCGTTGGAGGGGCCTGTCCGCACGACACCATTTGGCGAAGTGCCCTGGCTTCCCACACCTACGGCAATCATTATTGTCACGGGAATTGCCGCGTGAACTTTGATGAGTGTCTGTGCCGCCACTCGCACTCGTACGATTTCTCGCCCCAGTGTTCGGCTGAACCTTTGGCCTAGGCAATGCACTAACACTGCCTGCACTCGGGTTCACACTAGCAATCGTTCCCTGTCTTCTTTCTTTCAATACATTTTCTTCTGACAGAGGCGAATTTGTCTTCTCTGCCCACTTGACTCCTTCCTTCGCTATGTCTACTGAGTTACGGTACCTGCTCTATGGAATATGTGCAACATACTGCTTAGGAAACATGTCCAGAAAATTATTAACAATGATGAGATTCACTGATTCCCGGAAAGTGTCACGTAATGTAACAATCCTATCCCCCAGGCTCTGTAACCTGTAGAAGTAGTGAAGTGGAATTTCCCCGGGGTTCTGCTTCGCCATAAGTAACTCCCGGTGTAACGTTTCTAGACTTTCCTCAGTATAATATTGGTCCTTCACACGACCTTTGAACCTATCTGTCATCATTAGAGTCCCGGATTAAAATCTCCATAATCTCTTGTGCAGGACCGAGTGAAAATGTCCTAGCCACCTCCATTCTCCCCTTCGTAGTCCACTTCGAAGTATCATTGGTCCTCATCTCTATGTCACTTAACCAGATCATAACATCTGGCTCCAATCGTTTTCCTGGATATTCCGGTGAGGAGCGAAGTTTTGAACTACAAAAATATTTCATGGCCCCCAATTGTTGTATGGGATTCTTACTATTATCTGAGATGGCCTGGGATAATTGCTGAGATAACTGGGCAATATCTCCCCCAGTAGTACTCGAAGGGTGAGGATTAACGGGTGTTGAAGTCATTTTGTCAGAGTCTTCTGTGTCAGGATCGTCAGAAACAGAGTCAGAACCAACAGAAACAGAGTCAGAATCGTCTGAATCAAGTAATTCCTCAACTGGGTTTAAATCGCCCTCCCAATCAAAATCACTCCTTTACAGAACAAATTAAAAAAAAGAAAAATATTCATTATTCACCATTTCTTCCTTCCAGTTCCCTCAAGTTGTTTCCTTTAATTACTCAAAGTTGGGAATAACAATTAATATAAGTATATCCCCACCGCTGCTACCAAAGGTTGCAGCGCTGTTATCCCACTGTTATCCCAAACGCTGCTACCAGAGGTTGCAGCACTGTTATCCCAACCGCTACTACCAGATGTTGCAGCACTGTGATCCCAACCGCTGCTACCAAAATGTCGCACTGCTGCCTAGGTGTCGATATGATATTTATCTCGGGAATATTATCCTCCCGTATTTAATACTGAGGTAGCGTGAGCGTGAAATCACCCAGACACCGGCAACGCGCGACTTGTGGCTTCACTACACGCCACTACACACATGTACTTAGAACTGGGAACTGGAAGAAGTGAAAAAATGATATGGCTTTTCTAGGCTTTAATTACAAAAAATTATTTATAAAATATTTACAAAATATTCTGAGGTATTTCCCACCTCATTTCACTTCATATAACGTTCCGTGCTTGAAAACCGCACTAAGACATCTACACTCAGTTCACTTTATTACTAACACTATATTAATAAATCAAAGCCCTTATAAGAGTTCTATGCTTTAAAAGCAATTTTATATATATAATCCCATATTAATTTCTAGTGCTGTTATAAATAAAGCACTCTCTTTATTCACTTATATATATATATAAAGTTACACTATTACATTAGTACAAGAAAAACACATTTAAACATTTAAAGACTTTGCTCCTTCCATTTCTAACTACTAGGAGTCCTTTTTACCAGTCCCAGACGACAGACAAATATAATAGCACTGTTCACCGGTTGTACCTGCGATTACAACAAGCATGTACTTTTAACTTACTACCAACAGAAGTGCTCTCATGTCGTCCGTCTGGAACTTTCACTCTCGGCTACACAGCGACGTGTCTCCCGCGCCAGGCTACGTCAAGCTGTGTCCTCCCGCCACGATGTCACACAGGGCTCTGCCTATCCTCAAGTCTCAAATGAGGGCCGTACCCCTTTCTGCCCTCAAGGGTTGCCGATGTTCACCAGCAGGTCACATGGTTGCGAGGTGGGTGATGGCCTCACCCACTCATCCACACGTCACCCGCGTCATCCACCGTAGAGGCCCTAGCAGAATCGCCTCGTCAGCTTGGTTTCCACACCGCAAAGTTTCGTAGTCAGCTCACGCTCTCACGGTCTGAACTCCCTAGCCAACACTTGTCTGTATAAACAACTAACCAACACCATCATTACTCCTCTCTCTATCTCTCTCTCCTCCTTCCATTTACCCTTCCATTTATTTCTTCCTCTCAACCTCCCTTCCTTATTCCACCTCCCTATATTTATTGCCCACAGCTATACATAGAATCGACATCGAATTCTCTACTCTTTCTCTTCTGTCCGTGTTTCACTCTAAACTCACGTCCAGCAGGTGTATTTGCCTCCACACCTGCAACAGCTGCGTGTCTCCTTACACCTGCCTGAGGGGATGTTTGTCGGCTTCCCGACACTTGTCTCCCTTCCCCACCCCTGCTTGTCTCTCTCCCCCACCTGTCTTGGTGCACTGCCAGCTGCCCGCCTGTTCCCCCATCCTCCCCCCACCCTCCCCCACTTCCACTTATCCCTCTTCAGTTCCCCCACCCTCCCCCACCCCTGCTTGTCTCCCTTCCCATCCCCTCACCCACCCCCACCCCCGCTTGGCCTGCTGCCAGCTGCCTGCCTGTCAGTTGCCCAGAAATATCTCACACTGCATGTCCCACCCACAGTACCTTTCTGCGTGTGATATTTGGTGTCTCATTTTTTAACAGTTGCATTGTATATGATGATAACATTACCTGTTGTGTGTCTGTGTCAGTCTCTGTTGATTGAGTAAGGTACAGTAAATTCTCATTTTTCGATGCTCTGATGTTCCCCCAAAACCACGCGAACCATGAAACATCAAAGTGTGAAGTTAAGAATTGATGGGAAAAATAGAGGAGCGTTCCCATGGGACATGTACCTACCCTATCAGAAAGTACTGTAACACCAAACAGGCCCTACCCAAAATTAAATGAAGAGTGTTTACTAGTGCTAAAACAGCATAACACAATAAACATGTACCTGAAAAGGCATTAAAACTGTCATAAAGGCCTTTGAAAGGCCAAACCCTCGAACGCAGCCCACACGGTTTGTTTTGATCACATGATTCACTGTACTGCTTTTCTACAGTACTGAATTTGTAAATTAAATATTTATATTACTGTTCTGGTAAGTCTATGTGCAAGTTAAAATACCATTAAATAACATTAAAGCAAGAAATAAAGTCTTATAACTAGTTTACCTGATAGGCGTCGAAATGTTGCCTTGTTTATTTGTTCTTTAGTAGACACAGATCAGCTAACCAACCAAAACATTCAAGATGGCGGAGGCTGCCTGGTCATGCACTGATTGAAGAAGTTTATTTGATAAAGTTTGTATGCTCAGGTGTCAACAAAACTCACATTTAGCACATTAATAATCATTCTTATATATGTGATGATGATGATGATAGGAGGCATTATACTTCATCTTAGCTCAAGAGATAGGTGCTTCATTACTAACACCTCCATAGCAGTTTTATGAACAAAACTATAACCTAGTCAGTATACCTAAATAATCTTTAATGTTTCTTTACTTAACACAATGAATTTGGTGAAGTTTAACTTCCTCATAAGAGAGAAAAAAGTCCGCAGTTGGAGCACTTGTAGTATGGAGCTGAAGTGGTTGCCGTCTTCTTTGTTTACAAACAGGGGAGCGCGCCAACTGGTGGTATGCATCATCTGCTGAGTGTCGACTGCCGGCTGGGAGTGTCGAAGTTCTGGGAAAATGACCTAGTGTGAGACAAGTAGGAAACTTTTTTCTTGCGTGAAAAACGAGGCATTGAAACAAAATGCATTGAAAAACGAGGCCTTACTCTATATGAGAGTTTGGGTTTGGGTCTGGAACACATCTGTGGCTTTTCTTCTGTATCTCATGGGGAAATTTGTTTCGATATTTGACATACTCGCTGACTGAAAACTCTCACTGGTACATAGCACTGTCAGATATCAGGGTATGTGTAATCCCTCTATTATCCGGATGGCCATTACCTGTCATTCTCTGACTAAATATATCTGTGCTGTTTACTTATCTCCTAATTCTACTGACTATCAAAAATTCTTTGACTATCTTACTTCTACGATGGAACACATTCTATCCATTTCTCCTTTCTCTGAAATCTCCATTCTAGGAGATTTCAGTGTTCACCACCACCTTTGGCTCTCCTCTCCTTTCACTGATCCACATGGTGAACAAGCCTCCATCTTTTCTATCCTTAATGACCTAGAGCAGCTTGTACAGCACCCTACCCATATCCCTGGTTGCCTTGGAGAGAGTTCCAACATACTTGACCTTTTCCTTTCCAAACAACTAATCCTTCTGCTTACACTGTTAATCTTTTCTCTCCGTTGGGCTCCTCCGATCATAACCTTATTACCTTAACCTGTCCTATCGCTCCGGTACGGCCTGTGGACCCTCCAAAGAAACGCCGCCTGTGGCACTTTGGAGCTGCAGATTGGGAGGCCCTCAGGCAGTACTTCTTTGATTTTCCTTGGAGTGATTATTGCTTCCATGGCCGGGAGCCATCTGAGTGTGCCTTGCGCATTACGGAGGTTATTCTCTCGGGCATGGAAGCATACATTCCTTTCTCATATCCTCTGACTAATGCAAGAAAGCCTTGGTTTAATCACGCTTGTTCTAATGCTGTCCGCAACAAGGAGAGGGCCTATAAGAGGTACCGGAGCCAATCCACCCCTGAATCACATCTTTTATATATTTCTGCTCGGAATCGTGCTAAGTGTGGTCTTCGCTTTGCTAAAAATAGTTTCATCTGTGCTAAATGTTCTCTACTCTCCAACTTGAATTCTTCTCGCTCCTTCTGGCACCTTGCCAAAAACCTTTCTAACGACTTTACCTCATCATCCTTCCCTCCTCTTTTCTACTCTGATGGCTCTGTAGCTATTTCTTCTACTGATAAAGTAGATCTCTTCGCTCAGACTTTCTCCTCCAATTCCACCTTAGACGATTCCGGTGCTATTCCTCCTTCATTTCCCACCTCTGACTTCCTCTTGACTGGCATTAAAATTTCTTCAGCTGATGTATTTTCTGCCATCACTGGCCTCAATACTAAGAAGGCATTTGGGCCTGATGGAGTCCCTCCTGTTGTCCTCAAAAACTGTGTTTCTGTTCTTACACCCTGCCTAGGTAAACTCTTTTGCCTTTGTCTATCAACTTGTACCTTTCCTTCTTGCTGGAAGTTTGCTCTCATTCAGCCAGTCCCAAAGAAGGATGACTATTCTTAACCCTCTAACTATCGTCCAATTGCTTTAACATCCTGTGTCTCAAAATTTTTCGAGTCAATCCTTAACAGAAAAATTTTAAAGCATCCTTCCTGTCACAACCTTCTTTCTGATCGTCAGTATGGGTTCCATCGGGGATGCTCCACTAGCGATCTTCTTACCTACCTTTCGACTCCTGGTCATCCTCCTTTCGGGACTTTGGCGAAAGCTTTGTCATTGCACTTGACATCTCAAAGGCTTTCGATCGAGTCTGGCATAAATCTTTAATTTCCAAACTGCCCTCCTACGGTTTCTATCCTTCTATCTGTGCCTTCATCTCTAGCTTCCTTTCTGGTCGTTCTATAGCCGCTGTTGTAGTCGGCCATCGTTCTTCTCCTAGACCTATCAACAGTGGTGTTCCTCAGGACTCTGTCCTATCACCAACTCTCTTCCTTTTATTCATCAATGACCTTCTAAGCTGTACATCTAACCCTATCCACTCATATGCTGATGATTCCACCCTTCACCTTTCCATTCGGTTTCTGCAACGTCCATCTCAGCAGTTGCTTCAACAAAAAAGGGATGAGGCTATGGCACACCTAATGTTTGACTTGGCTCGTATCTCTGATTGGGGTAAAAATAATCTTGTTATTTTTAATGCATCAAAAACTCAGTTCTTACACTCATCAACTCAAACAAAATCTTCCCCAGGATTACCCACTAATGTTTAATAATGAACAGTTATGTCCTGCATCACCCTTGAACATGCTTGGGGTTTCATTCTCTCGGGATTTGTCTTGGAAAGAACATATTACATCTCTTGTGAAATCTGCTTCCAAGAGATTACGTGTGCTAAGCCGATTCCAAACTTTCTTTACCCCTGCACAGTTGTTGACCTTGTACACGGGTTTTATTCGCCCGCGTATGGAGTACAACTCTCGTGTGGGGAGGCTCTCCACATGCAGCTCTTCTCAATAGGGCAGAGTCAAAGGCTTTTATCTCATTAACTCTCCTCCTTTTACTGATTCCCTTCAACCTTTGTCTCTTCGCCGCACTGTTGCATCTTTATCTCTCTTCTGTCGCTACTTCAACGGTCACTGTTCGTTTGTTTGCATCCCTCCACCTCTACGACTGGCACGTAGTATCCATCTAGCAACAAACTCTCATCCCTTTTCTGTCCAACTCTCTAATCCAAGAGTTAACCGTTACTCCCAGTCCTTCATTTATGCAACTGGTCAACTCTGGAACTGTCTTCCTTTGTTGTATTTCCTACTTCCTATGATCTCCAGTCTTTCAAACACAGTGTGTCCAGGCATCTCGAAATGAACGGATCTTGAATTTGGCTCTCTTTTGTATTGTTTTTACTTTTTCTTGGAAGGAACAGTATGCAGGCCTGTGGCCTTTGGTTCCTTCTTCCTTGCA
>JAGKTI010027026.1:0-13387 GCA_018397915.1 Birgus latro | reverse complement strand
TTATGATCACTGCAATTGTGTTAAAATATTACCACAATTTACCCCTTTTACAGTATTATGTATGTCACTTAATAAGCTTACAGGTTGGTTATAATGTGTATATAATATACATTAATATGTTATGAAAATATGTACTGTTGTTGGTACGACAGCTTTGGGTGACTGATCGATATGTTGGTGTTATAGGCGCTAGTATACATCTCATATCACAATGAGCAGTGTGTAGTGTCTGCTCGAAACCCACACAGCTTCTCACTAGGAATGTCAATTCACACGATGTATATCCACAATCCTGTTGTCCCAGACTGTCAAGAATGTCTTAACACTTGATGTATCTCAGACAATCTCTTTTTAGTCCAGATAATACAAGAATTTCATGATACGTGTAGGTTAACCAGACTGAGCCAGTTACCTGACGTCATGGAATGTAATATGCTGTCAATCACATTTCGATATAACTGTGTACTATAAACTCTGTAAGCCAAGAGTGTTCTATAACTTACCTCTCTTATGATAAAGAATACACTGAAGGGGAATGTGAGAAAGGGAGATACCTACCTATTCACTCTGACAACGCAGCATTTTGCTAGCAGTGGTCCACGTTACACTCCAGTGGTGATAGAGGGGAAGCCATTAATCTGTGATACACCTACAATCTCTCCATCTAATCAAACCCCTCGGCTACGTTCATCGATAATGGTACTAGAAGCTCTCTCGTGCGACTTCAGAAATGGACTCCCGTGGGAGATGCTGTATGCCTATGTTTGGTTGACTGCAGAGATTGAAAGGGAGGTGGAGGAATGATTTAGAAGTGGAGAGATGGTGTGGGAACAAGGGCTTAATAGTAAGTGCTGATAAAACAAAAGTGATGGTATCTAGGGCTGGAGGCGATACTGTCAACGAAGAGGGAGAACGGCCATGTGCGATTTGCCACAAGGGCGTGGGAAGTAATTCCATCTTGTGCAGTGTTGTGATAAATGAGTGCATAAGAGATGTGGTGGTATTAGAGGTAGACTCTGAGATAATGCTGATTTCATGTGTGCAGTGTGTCAGGGAGAGCATGTGGAGATTGCCAGACATGAAAGGATTGAACATGCTGGTGGGTCTCTAGTGTGTATGAAGGAGTTTTATTATTTGGGAGACATGGTATGAGCTGGAGGTGGAGAGAGCTCTCCCTCCGTACTATGGGATCTTTGTTTGCAGCGTGTTAGTAGTGTAATGCTGTATGGTAGTGAGACCTGGGGAGCATAGGAAGAGGATATTGGCAGACTCAAACATACAGAAAAGGCAATAATTAGGTGGATGTGCAGTGCGTCCCTGAGTGTGGGGCCTGGGGTGGCTAGATATACGATGGAAGAGTCGAGAGATAGGATGGGACTGGAGTGTGTTGGTGTTGTGATGGGGAGAGGTAAATTGAGATGATTTAGGCACGTGGAGAAGATGGGGGATGATAATTGGGTGCAGAAAGTAAGAGGTGTTAATAATAGGGGTAGGGTTGCGGGAGGTAGACCGAAAAAACTCTGGAACGAGGTTACTGAGTGTGACCCCATGGATCAGGGACTGAACACGAAAGCTGCCAGAGATCGAGCAGCATGGAAAGCCGCCAACAGGTGACCAAGGCCAATGCATGCAAGCATGTTGGAGCCTTCAAAAACGAAACGAAACGATATAGATAGATAGATGGATAGGTAGACAGATAGATGCAATGATAGAAAAATACTTAGATTGAATGACACAAATAAAAAGGTAAGTGGACACATTGGAACTGTGGCTATATACGTCATCGGAAGAAATAAATCATGCTGCACTTATAACTTGTCTTTTCTTTTCAGCGATACTAATGTTTAACAATTGTGCTGATGTATGGAAAGCTGTATTCAGGTGGGGTTTATGCGCCCCACAGTCGTCCTATCATTACCAAAATACTGGGCTTGTATTTACCCACTCCCCTGGTATCTTGCTGTATAATTCCAGCCAGGGCGTAAAGAAACTGCGTCAGAAGTGCACCTGAGACAAGATCTTCAAAGCAATATAGCCTACCACGGGAGCTCAGCGAGAGGCAATTATGCTAGGCTTATCCACTTTAGGCTGTTATTGCGGTGGAGAAGAGGAAGGATAACGAAGGTGGTGTGTGTGTGTGTGTGTGTGTGTGTGTGTGTGTGTGTGTACGTTAAGTGCGGTGTTACTGCTTGTGGTGGAAAATATAATGAATAGAAAAGATAAATTGTCGTTTTTTTATTATTATTATTATTATTTCTAATTCGGTACGAGATTTCTGTCCAGATATAATTATTGAGGTCGCCGGGAGGTAGAAAGAATGAAATAAAATGGAGATGATTATACTATCTGGATTAATTATGCTTCCCAAAGTAGGAAAAAATGTGTTTCTTTGATGCTGTTCTCGTTCTACATACCAACACTCGCTGCCACAGACTCACCTTTTTGTTTATCGGTTGATTGGCAAGAAAGTCACTATGCACGTTTCATAGCCCACGATATCATGATACCTTTCTTTCTTTTCTTTCTTTCTTTTTTTCTAATACTTCAGAGTTTAAAATGATTTCCTAGCTAAAGAATTTAATAAAATGAAAAAAAAAAAAAAAAAAACAGATCAGCAAATGACGGACGTGGAATCGTCAGACGCCTAAACAACTGTCCCAATAAATACCCATGTTTATTTGACTCTGCTCCTGTTTATGGTACAGGGCGATTTCAGCTGGAACGGACCCTCCAGACAATTTGCCGGTGACTCACTTCACTAGATTTCCAATATAATCAAATGCAAGTATTTGCATAAAAGAAACAGACTTTTGGAAACGTTATGCATTTGCGTGCAAATATTGTCTTCCTGGTTAACACGATATTTCATCCCTTCACGACAATGCCTCCTTCCAAAGCAAAAGAAAAATAATGTCAGACGTCAACTTAATGGCTAAATATATTATTCATTAACATTTTTCTTCTAGGGTAGACTCTAAAGTTGCCTGGCTGTAGCAAGGTTAAAGAAAAAAAAAATCTTTTGGTGCACTGGGTCAAGCTATGGTGTGAAAGGCGCTTGCACAGGGTTGGGCTGAAATACCTCCCGAATTTCAAAGGTTAATAAAAAAGGCATCAAAGCTGTTATTCCAAATATTATTTTGTCATCTGAAACCACATCTTTTACAATTTATTATGCCATATTTTCGAGCAAGATTTAAGGACAATGGTGTTCGCTCAGGTTTTCTTGAACATTAAGTAGTCCAAATGATGACCATTTCTTCCTTATGCAAGCCTGAAACCTCTCCCTGAAGTTCTCCATTGCCCTTCTGGCCACCTCAGGTGGTATTGCTTCAATTTATTGCCGTATGGTAGTCTTTACTTCCTCACTCGTCTGAGGTTTATTCTTGTAGACTTGAGATTTGTGTCCCCAGAGGTAAAAGTCACAAGAGGCAACATCTGATGAACGACCTGGCCATGGGACATTGCCTTGCAGAGAGATTAGGCGACCTGGGAACATTTCTCTTGCAATCTCCATGGAACATCTGTCAGTATGGGTGGTAGCACCATCCTGTTGGAACCACAGAGCCCGATTTCCTAGCTGCTTGAGCCTCAGCTCGAGGAAATTATGCAGCATGTCAACATAAGCATTGAAATTTACTGTGACTGGTCTTCCTTGCTGGTCTTCAAAAAAGTAAGGGTCCATTACCCCAAACTTCGCACTAGCACACCAAAGAGTAACACGTTCATTGTGGAGACGTCGCTCGTGAAGTTATCGAGGATTGTTTTCCTCCCAATACCCCAAGTTCTGCTTGTTGACGCAGCCAGACAAATGGAAGTGAGCTTCATCACTTGTTAGGAGAACGGCGTTTGCTGGAACGTTTTGAAGGATGGTTTGACAAGATTCTGTACAGTTTACCCAGCAGCGTTCATTGAGCTTCTGCACAATCATAATTTTGTATGGATGGAAATGAAGATCTTGGTGCAGATTTCTCCTCAATGTCCGAGCTGGCATCCCCAAAGCGAAAGCATGCTTACAAGCTGAACGCCCGTGGAGATTGAACAGTAAGTCTCACTCTTGGATTTTCTGTGGCGTCCAAACGTTGCGAGTTGTACTAGGAGGTTTAGTTTTGAGAGCTGAACCGGTACCCACAACAAAATGGTTTTCGTGCCAGGAGGTTTAGCATTTCGATTTAAGGTAAAATGCGATCAAAATTATCTCAGGGTTGAAATGACAGATTCGCCGTTTTTTAAAAAACGTCTCAATGACAAACGCACAATTGCTCACCTCCCCACTCCATGACGACAACTGAAACTTTCATCACATGTGCTGCTCATCAGCGCAAAGCCCGCCCATTTTTCGCTACTAACGCCAGAGCAACGGCGGTGGCAAAATCGGGAGGTATTTCAGCCCTACCCTGCGGCTGCCAGAGACACGTGTTCCACAATATCAATGCACGTGTCATTATGGGAACTGAACCAAAGGATGAAGCGCATCCGCTATGCAATAAATATAATATCTTCAACCATGCCAAGGTTCTGATGAGCCTGCAAACAACGAATTATTTGTGATTTCCCTTGTCATCATTGCCATGATAAATAGTTTTCTGTAACCGTTTAGCTTGACAGACAGTATTATTATAAACATGTTTCTTTCATGTTTCCGACTCATAGCTTCACCGAATTTAATACTGTCTCGGACTGAGGCGCTTCATTTAAGTTGCCTTAAATTTTCAGGAAAAAAAAATATGACATAACATTTATATGCAACCTGAATATGCAGCATGAGAAACTGTTTCAAGCTACAGAAATGTGCTTTGAAGCACCAGTTATGCAGTAAACTTCAAGCCGTAGCTATGTACAGAACTACTAAGCTACTGATTGCTTCCCCACATAGATTCACGTGCTGCTTATCACCATGGCTGTCGCACCTATAGGCTTTCAAGCAGGTTACAATATATTCGTTTTCTGTCTGCTAATAAGCAGTTACATTTTTTAAGGGGAGGTCCTTAAAGAGAGTGGATAATGTACATGAATTCGCATTGCATACTATTGAAAATTTGTATTGCAAGAGTACTATATTATTTACAGTGAAAAAAATGTAGATTCCAATTTTGCAGCAATGTCAAGCAATTCTGTCCAGCGGCGTCTAAGAACTACTGTTTTTGTGGATTTTTTCAGTTGACTGAAAACAGAAACAACGAGAAAACATTTGGAGAACGCATATCTCCGCCAATGCCATTGCTATTAAAATGAATCCGGATCCGTTCCTTGGAGATACTGTGTGGAATACATAGGATGCAGATCTGCCCCCAAATTTAATAAATTGTTCCTTGCCTCATGGCCCAGTCTTTCACAAAATTTTATTTAGATATTATACGGAGAATCCGGACCCGGATCCGGATCCTATTGCCACTGCCACTAAAAACGATCCGGATCCGAATCCGTGGAGATAATGTGTGGAATACATAGGATCTAGATCTGCCACAAAATTTAATCAATTCTTTCTTGGCCCATGGCCCACCCTTCCACCAAATTTCATCGAAGTTCATTGTGAATTTTTTGGCGATATCGTCCGGACAAACAGACAGACAAAAACAGGTAACTATATAACCTCTTCCAACTATGTTGGAGGAGGCAGTGAAGATTAGGTGTAGCTTACCCACGAAAAGTGTAAATGGCCATTGAGTATGGTCTACCTCCCCCTGTCCATACTTACAACTGATATAGAGACCTGGATTATAAGTTCGACAGTTGGAGAGGAGAGAGGACTAGGATATTGCAAAATCAGAATGTGTACCTTTAAAGCACTCTTGTAGTCGACAGACAATTTTATGAGACTAGTTGACCTTTGCCTGGTCTAGTCAGAGGCGTCAGGGGCTCCGGGGACATTGCGAACTGGGATTGTATAGACATTAGTACAAAGAATGAGTATGGAAAGGCTTGAAGTTAGGAAAGAATGGAGGAGAGAATTAAGAGTACTTCTACACATGCTAACCACACGCTATAAGACAGCATCGCGCATCATACTGTTAGACAATACTAAAAAGACCATTTACTCTACGCTCAGTGCATCGCACATTACATTATATCCACCATGCAACTAACTACAAACAAACTTCACTCATCATACACACCATTCATGGAACACAATATTAGTCAGTGCTTTATTATAAACATTCATAATGCTACCACTAAAGGTACTCAAGATGCAATGCTGATCACAAAAATACCAAGGCCTCAACAGTACTCATTAGCCTGCTCATGCCACGACACTACTTACAAAGTTACTCGTGCAACAACAGTATTCACCGAGCAAATCATGCCGCAACACTACTTACTGAGCTAGTCATGCTACAGCACTACTCACTGAGGTACTCATGCAACTGCACTACTTACGTGGTTTCTCATTCCCCAGCACTACTCACTAAGGTACTCATGCCACAGAACTGCTCACTGAGCTACTGACTAAGCTACTCATGCCATAACACTTCTCGCTAAGCTACTATAGCCACAACACTTCTCACTAAGCTACTCATGCCACAACACTTTTTCACTAAGCCGATGATGCGACAACAATTCTCACTAAATTACTCATGCCACAACACTATTCACTAGGCTACTCATGCCACAACACTACGCACAAAGTTATTCACGCCACAACACTACTCACTGACGTACTAATGTCACAGCATTATTCACTAGGCTACTCATGCCACAACACTACGCACAAAGTTATTCACGCCGCCACAACACTACTCACTGAGGCACTAATGTCACAGCATTATTCACTAGGCTACTCATGCCACAACAATACTCACTGAGCTACTCACTAATCTACTTATGTTGTAATGTCACAACATTACTCACTGACATACTCATACCACATTACTACTCACTTAGCTACTCATACCACGACACTACCCACTAAGCTGCTCATGCCACAACACTACTCGCTGACCTACTCATGCCACAAGACTACTCTCTGCTCTACTCATGCCACAGCACTATTCACTAAGCTACTCATGACACAGCAGTATTCACAGGTCATGCCATAGCACTAATCACAAAACTACTCATAGCAGAAAACTATTAATAGAAATATGAATGCCGTAGTACTCATAACACTACTTATGCTACAGCATCGCTCATGTACTACTTGTACAACTACTCATGCCACATTATTATTCACTTTTTTAATGTCACAACGGTACATAAAAAGGTCCTCTTATCACAACACTTCTAATCCACAAACGTACTCATACTGTAACACTGCTCTCAAGACAATTCAAGACACAACACCACCATAGTATTAACGTATACACCAGGTTATTCATACCACATAAATACTCTCAAACTATTGAGTGCTAAATTTTATATTCCATTTTCTTTCGCCAAGCATTATATTTGAAAATATGCATGCAAGCATTTATGAATGCTTATAAATTCTGCAGTCAGAACACTACACGCTGTGCATGACTTCCTACATACAATATTTTGTGCAAGCTACACTAAACATTAGAACTCATTATGCATGTCACAGAACACTCTACGCACGATACACAACAGCCTACTATATATCTCACTCTGCAACGCACTGTGTATGCTACACTACACAATACAACACACACACTGTATGATAAACCAAAACAAACTATGCATGTCGCATGTCATGCTACAAGCTCAATACACTTCAACACACTGTACATGCCACACTACTCAAACACACACACACGCACACACACACACATACACACACGCACACACACACACACACACACACACACACAAAACACGGTACATGCTTCGCAACAAATACCATTCTGCTCACTCAATATACACTGTATACCATATTACAACGCAACATGCATGCCGCAGTGCACACTCAGTGAATACTGCATTCCAAACTATACATTATTACAAATCATTCCTTCCATAGTCAACATGACAGTACACGGTGTATTGCATACTGTACACTTGATACCATTCGTCACTCCAAGCACCTCATACACAGCGTGCAATAGCAATTATACTTATCCTCAGTGTTTACATACTACATTTTATTCGCAGCCCACGTATCGTTACCCATCAGAAAACTATCGATACTACACCACACACCCGTTACAAAGCTACTTAACGGTCACGCATTCTCAATGTCAGAATATAACTTGCATACAACATACTGTATATCCACACCACATACAAACGTTTTTGGTCTTTCCTGTCCGCACACGTGATGTATTGCAAAATCTAGCTCGAACACAGTTGCACACAGTCTACTGCAACCATTCCTTCCGGCACACGTACTATGGGTCACAAAAGTATCGGTGCACAATGTGCGCGAAACATTGTGGACCACAGAACGAAGGTCACTGAAATATTAGTGTCCGACATACCACAGAATTACGATGACAAAACACAGAAACATAATTATAAACACATTAAAAAGAAAATAAACTCACAGGCCAGAAGGCAACGAAGCGCTATCGACAACGCTTGGCGAATAACAAGAACAGCATTGCCACACAACGTAAACATTGAAAAACATCGTAACAGTAATATGTGCGTCTCAAATAGTCGTACCAACAAGATTTATGATAATATTCGACTTATAATATCATATTTTACTTACGATCAGTTTGTTGAGTTGTTACTGAACCTTCAATCTTAGCTGAAGTTATGACAAATTAATGTACAGAAAACATTGGGGGGTTATAGACCCCCTAGCCCCCACCCTAGAAATTACGGCCCTGAAGATAATAACTAAGGTTTTTAATCATTACTCCTCGAGCCTAATAAAAACATTAACCCTACATTTGATACCTAGTCTTGTATATACCATACTTTTGAATATATTATATACCACCATAAGTCATTACCATGCTCTTGTTATGCCAAACGACTCTCTATGGAAAAAGAAATTGCACCTACTGATCCCAGTGACAAAATGCCTCTTAAATCAAGCCACCTAACATGAGACAGCAAGTGAGCTTAATTATGAAATGTACGCGAGGACGGATATTATGTTTGGAGCTCTAATCACGCATTGGAGGTCCTGATGTACAAATCCTTATAAAAATTATATTACACTGATTTGAAACAAGAAAACCTTCAACCAGATGATACCCGTGCATATTCAGTAAACTCAACTGATAGTCCCTTTCATAGTGAAGTTGCGAAAAGCAGTCTTTATGAGTAGCCCAGAGGAACATTCTGTTGACATAACCCATTCTAATTCTTAATATCAAACCACGCCACTGAAGAAATACATCATCGTTATTTCAGAGGTCCTCTAATTGCCTCAAACTTCCATGGCTCTGTGCGTAGCTCTAGAAATGTTGCGGTAGTTGTTGTTGTTATGGCTGTTGCTGTTCCTGACTGGTCTGGGGCGTTGTATTGATGAACAGCCCCCTCCTCCCCCACCCTCGCTTCTGCCTCAAGAATTTAATGTTATCAAACCCATAACTAGTTCAGAAGTTACTGGAGGGGCTGTAGAGGAGAGCTAATGGAGAGTGTTGTGGAAAGTGTGAGTAGGGTGAACAGCGTATCGACGGGGAGCATGCAAAGAGCGGAGCGTAAAGGGTAAACGGGATGCAAAAACAGGTGAGTTACGGAAAAAGCAAATTCAGGGTAGACGACAAGCGTACGCTATTCAAGAGCCTGAAATCTGATAAATATGGTGGACGTACAGAGCAGAGTACTATGCAGTACAAAACGGGGTGTTGCAGAAGAACAGAGTAACGCAAACTACCAAGAAGGGGGTATGTACAGACAGTACTATTGATATTAAACCAGATGGTATTGGACAAGACGAGGCAATTTTCTCAGTTAGTCTGTCCGGGTCTAGAAGACTTTTTCACAAGCTTAATCTGGGACAACACAGGCACTGATATAATGAATGACTGAAGAACCTTCGATTTCATGATATATATTTCTGTTATCTTAAATGGGGCGACTAGGAGTTACAAATAATAAAAGAATTGATATTAGGCTAAAGACGAGTATGAAAAATAAGAAATTTGAGTCTAACTGATCTGATCAGGTACATCCAATAGAAGTTGATGACGTGTTTGAATATACTGAAGAATGCATATGCTTAGGAGAGGCAGTGCGGCAGTTCTTGTCCATGTCAACGAATGTAAACGATAAATGGGAATCCGATGTTGCGCTTTTAGTAAACAAAACAAGATGATAAACAGTGACATGCCTCTGTGTCTAAAAAGAAATGTGAATTATCAGTGTATCCTTCTCAGTGGAAGATAAGGATCATAAACCTGTAGCCTAACAAAAAGTGATAAGAGGGATGGGATGAATAAGATATCGTATGGATGGCATGACGAGGGAGTACTTGGAAAAGAAATAATAAGATGGAGTCACCACCATAAAAAAAAAAAAATAAACAGGAATTGGCAGGGGCAGATCGAGTCTTTCATGGTAGAGTTAACACATGAACGATCATGGCAACAAATTTCTAACCCAGATATAGAGGTGCATGAAAAGAGAGGGAAATATGAATATGTAAGTAAGTATTTGTAATTATATTGGCGTGTGGTGAAGCAGGCTAACAACAAATGACTCAAATTGAAGAAAGATGAGGAACTCTTCCTTTTAGTTAACTTCCATAGAAGGATAATGACGATGATGATGATTATGACAAAAATCACTGTCATATTCACAGACGCTTCAAGAAAAGAGAGGGAAATATGAATATGTAAGCATGTATTCTGTAATTATGTTGGGATGTGGTGAAGCAGGCTAACAACAAATGGGTCAGACTGAAGAAAGATGAGGGAACCCTTCCTTTTAGTTAACTTCCATAGAAGGATAATGATGATGATAATGATGATTATGACAAAAAACATTGTCATATTCGCAGACGCTTATGTACTACTGTAGTTAAATAAAGCGAGCAGAAGTAACGAAAACACAAAGATTCGTCTTGTACAAATATGCTCGTGTAATACATAACAGCACTGGAAAAAGTTATGAATTTAATAGATATATAAAAAATTAGAGTCCTGCAAACTCTGTTCAGCTTCACTGTCAGTGTGAGCTAGGGGATGTGAGTAGGGAAGGTGTGTGCACCATAAGGAGTCAGGAGACTGAATGTGGACCGGCATGAAAAAAAAAAAAATCTCTCCCTTACACTTCAGCATGCGCTCCAACTAGCCCAGAGAAATTTGAGCATGTTAGGAATGAATGGGTGAATGAGGCACGTGGGCCGACAGGATGGAGAGAGTGGTGGTTGGCAATCGAGTGGGTGAGGGTGATGGGAGGTGATAGAGATGGCCAGAGTGATGTGAGATGATAACTCTTAGAGAGGTTATGAGAGTTAATAACGAAGGTAAGAGTGAAGAGAGGTGATTGAGAGGGTAAGGATGGTGGAAAGTGACAGAGAAGGTGAAGGTGATGGGAGATGTTAAAGAGGCTGAGAATGGTGGGAGGTGATAGAAAGGGTGAAGTTATAGGAAGAGATAGAGAGGTTAATGGAAAGGGTGAAGTTATAGGAAGAGATAGAGAGGTTAATGAGAGGTGAAAAGGAGGGTGAGGGTAGTGGAAGGTCATAGGGAAGGTGGGGGTGGTGTAAGATGATAGAGACGGCGAGGGTGCTGGAGAGTGACAGAGGAGATGAGGGTGATACAAGATGATTGAGAAAGTAAGGGTGGTGACCTGATGGCGACAGCTGAGGGTGGCGGAGGTGTGACCCGTGTAAGGGTAAGAATATTCTCTTCTGTTCATCCTTTCAGTCCTGTGACATAATTTTGGACCCCCGACATATGTACCCGAACGAATGATTTATCGCATCAGCAAGAAATGGGGGCAGGGATCGGAAGGAAAACTCTGTAGTACAGTAGCGAACTTTTTTTTTTATATATATCTCAACCAATTTCGAAGTTACAAGAATGAAAGACACCAGTTTGAAAATCGCATAAAATCCTCATTTATTTTCACTTCATAGATAACCAAATTCCCAATAGTTTTTCCGTGAATCTAGGAAACGATTTTTTATAAGGCAGATTCGCGTAACGTCCGGCTGCGCAACAAGTAACGGTCTCAGGTTACGTGAGTAGCTCAGCAGTATTTTTCGACGATTGCTGAGAGCAACCAGGTTTTGCCTTTTGAAAACAAACAATACTTTTTTTTTTTTTACTGAATCCGAGTCAAACTAATACGATACTCTGATCGACGAAAAAAAAAAAAATCTAAATTTCTGATTTTTTATTCGAATCGGAGAGCACCGAGAGATTTGGTGAAAGTGATTTTTGTGAGTGAGCAAAAAGCAAAGTCATTATTAACCTGCCAGGTCCCAAGCCCTTGACCTAAAATTTATACAAGAGGAGTATTGGTTTTAGGAAGTGTGAGGAATATTCTTGGCGTACTCTAATAAGTTCTTTTTAGTATTTTCAGGTCAGGAAATCAGAGGAAGATGATGAGCCACATGAGACAATATTCAGCACTGCCTGACTTACTTGCTCGCTCGCTCGAACTCGTTACACACTTTCAGTGTGGACGCATATTACATGTTTTTCTGGTCTATTCTTAATGGTTCCGGACGATTTTATTTAACTGCAAACAAACCTCTAGTCATGAGAGGGTTAATGAAGGCTACGTTTAACTCACCCATTTGGAGGCCTCTCTAAAACTGAATATAATAGTTTTATTGTAGCAATTATGAAATACAAAATAGGTGACCGGATTGAAAGGGTTAAGACGTAGACTGAAGGCAGTGACTTCGGTGACTTCGTCAACACCGTGACGTCTCTTAAGTTATTCCGCTATTCTTGCTTTCGACAGTTGATTTTAGTTACCTCTGAAGGAAGGTCTTATGGTGAGAGGATTAGACACTAACTCCCCGAGACCCTGGTCGTCTTGTATTGTTACCTCGCGTGTTATGAGAGGCAATTACTATTGCTGAGTCTGTCTGCCTGTCGCGTCATTTTTCATGTACATTCTCCAACTTCCGCAAACTTTCACCTAAAAACTCTGCTTATTGTATGTTGGCATTAATTGATCATAATTTAGGTCAGGTTCACAGAAGATGACCATGTGTCACCGGTCAAAATCACTGGAGTGAAAAGAAACACGATTCATGTAGGTATTTGTCCAATCCCTAGGAAGCAGTCTTGTTTCATTCTTAATGCCACCAGACTGTTTTATACATAGGACAGGGACCACACAGTAAACTTACTGAACATCAAATAACACGAAGTGATAACTGTTTACTTGTGGATTTTTAACAGATGTAGCCCAATGATTCTAGTGCGTGTACCTACTCAGTGAGAAAAAAGTGACAATGATGATGAAGAAGATGATGATGATATAAAAGGATGGACTGAAATGACCGTAACAAGCCGTATTTAATAACACTATCCACTCCACAAAGCACTGCACTTTTTGCCAGAGGAGCTCT
>JAGKTI010027025.1:454-13387 GCA_018397915.1 Birgus latro | reverse complement strand
CCTTGTGGGGAGGAGGGAGCACGGTATGTGTATGTATAGCTATATATGAGAGTGAGAGAGAAAGAGTCAAGTACTGTATTCATATTTTTAAACCAACTCTTGAATTAGTTTTTTTTTTTATGTGGTTTTATAGCCTTTATCACAATGAAACATCGCTTTTCTTTACTGTCTTAAAATTGTTTAAAAAATCCGAAAAGCATAACCATATAATCAATCTCTTACTCTGGAGAAGTGAGATGCAAACGGCAAAATTTTAACGACAGTTTCTGAAGTACTTGACAATGATGAAACGTAAATGACCTCCCTATATGGTTGCTGATTGCGTTGTGTAATATGGGATGCAGGCTGACCATACGTAATTACTACAGACATTACAAAAATGAACATAAAAAAAATAGGATTTTACACTCCACTTTGCGATATAAGGTTTAATCATACGACCTTCAGTCTGATCGACATCATGGCCAGTCGCTCCATCGCTGCTGGGGACTGGGGGCCATGGACTGATAGGACTTGACTGGTGCTGAGGGAGGGTTGAACCAGTACTTTGCACCATCAGGCTGTTTTCGAGGGGAACACTTTACGTCACTCTTTTCATCTGATTCCCAAGAGTGATTCTGGCATGAATGGTTGTGCCTGACTTGCGTAGCGGCTCCAGTCACTGGCAAACACATGCTTCTTCACGAGACACATGACGTTGTTTCTTTGAAGAAGGAGCATTATTATCCATTATTATTATGCTCCCTCATGCACTCACTCACTTTGCAGGGTTATAAACTGGTTGGCCCGCCGGGAGTCTGATAGTGGGCGTGAGGTAAAGGTGATCAGGCTGGCCAGATAGATTCCTGTAATAATGGGATCACCGTTATTGCATGACAGAGATGAAGTGGTTGCGGTGTTCGTCTTTCCAACACGTTTTTGACCCTAGCAGCATTTTTCTACTTTTTTTTTTTACTATGTCTTCTTCAACTTCTTAAATCATAGCGACATTATTCCCTCTTTTGAAACGGTTCATTTGTTTATTAATCGACTCGGCTGTATGTCAACACGCCGGCCACTGAAGCATGAAGGTCTTCGTTGATTTATCCACCTTGGTATGGTTTGAAGGGGGAAAATTTCAGGGGCTACAAACAAAACTGCCGGTCACCTTAGAGTTGCTGTCGTGCATCACCTCAACATATGCAGCAGTATAGGCCAGCAGTGGAAACTGAGGGACCTGGATGCCACCTGTGAACCTGGACACCCTAAATATGGCATAAGGCGCTCCATCACGGGGTTCACCACCAACACAACGCCATTAATTATCACCTGGTGTCTCTCTCCAGCCACCACCCCTTGTTGGAACACCAATGGCCACTCTACGGCGCTTCAAAGCAGCTTGTACTGAATTTGGCTCAAGAATATTTCTGTTTTATGGCAAGGACTGTAACGATTTTGCTATACCTATTCTGGCTGTTTGTATGTTTTGCTTTAGCCCCTCCACTGCTAGAGACATACATGTATTTTATTTTTCTTTATGTTAATTTTATTTTTACTAAAACCATAAGGCACCACACAACTTAGAGAAACTGTACAGGCTGTTTGCCGAAGAGAATGATGGATTAACCAAAAAAATACAGGCAGAGGGGTAGTAATATAGGCAGCAGTATTATAAGGCTCAGATACTACCACCAGTAAGAGGACAAGAGATGGTTCGCGTTATATTCGTGTGTGGCCCGAGCTGCCAGCCACAGCGCTGATGCCGAGTTCTCAGCACCCCGGGTGACGCGTTGTTCCCCCCTCCTCCATCTCCTGCTTTAAATCTGATGCCAGAAACCATTAAGAGAGAGGCTACATACAACAAAAATGCGTGCAGGCTCCGCTTTTATCACTCCTGCTGCTCCAAGCTGCCTTCCCTCATGTACACTTTTCGACCGGCTTTTTTGTTTCCAACATGGCCACCCTTTGTTCATTCCTCTGTCAACTTTGCATCATTTACTTTGTTCAGTCACATTTAATTCTTCGTGCGTAACATCATACAGCCACCACCACCACTAAAATCACTGGTGTATTAGTGTTTGTGAGATGCAGCCGATGATGTGATGTCACCCCGTCTGCCTCAATGTTGATATTTGTCAGCTGTACTGGACTGGTACTCCATTATACTGACCTGCCTTTGGGCGCAGGAGAAAATTATTGGCAACATCCTATATATTTCCTGCGTGTCGTGACTATCAACCAGTAGGAGTTGAAATAAACAACTGGAAATCCCTGTTTTCAAAATAGCTTAGAAATACCTAGCCCAGCACATCTACTGCAAGCATCCTCCTACCAACCAGAGATTAGGAGTTGTACAGTACGTGTGGATTTCTTTCTTCTTTGACGAATGTTTCCATCTCCCCATATAATTCAGTCGGGATATTGCATTATCGTGATAGTGAAAAGTCTGAGAGCTGCGGTGACCCCTTCACAATGATGATTTCTGGAAAATCATACACTTCCCATTGAGTGACATTCATATTTCGCTTTCCAGATCCCACTTTCCGAAGTGCTCTCCGCCCATCCATCCACTTCTGTAAATTGCCTGTAGGTGAATGGTATCGTTCGGTGGAGCAGTACATGGAATAAAAAAGACATGGACGTACTGAACAGGTTAAGGACTTCAACGTTACTGGTCGATGCTTGTTGCTCTGCTACTGTTGTTTTTGTTGTTTTCAGACTTTTTACAATACCCTTACCAGTCAGGTCAAGCAGGATTTGCCTGTGGTAATTTTGAGACAGACAGACAGACAGATAGATAGATCTATAACCTGTAAAGTGATGATAGAGTAACTTTATTTTTTTAATGCAAGGAAGAAGGAACTAAAGGCCATGGGCCCGCAAACTGTTCCTTCCAAGAAAAAACAAAAACTATTTGAAAGAGAGCCAAATTTAAGATCCGTTCATTCCGAGATGCCTGGACACACTGTGTTTGAAAGACTGGAGATCATAGGAAGTAGGAAATACAGACAGAGGAAGACAGTTCCAGAGTTGACCAGTTGCATAAATGAAGGACTGGGAGTAACGGTTAACTCTTGCATTAGAGAGTTGGACAGAAAAGGGATAAGAGTTTGTTGCTAGTCGGGTAAAACGTGCCCTTGTAGAGGTGGAGGGATGCAAGCAGACAGTTCAGAGGAACAGTGACCGTTGAAGCAGCGATAGAAGAGGGATAAAGATGCAACAGTGCGGCAAAGAGACAGAGGTTGAAGGGAGTCAGTAAAAGGAGGAGAGTTAATGAGACGAAAAACCTTTGACTCCACCCTATTGAGAAGAGCTGCACAGATATATTTAGTCAGAGAATGACAGGAAAGCCGAGGCCAGAGAGTAGAGAATTCAGAAGAATCAAGTTCAGGAACACGACAACAAGGTAGATCGTTGCGTACATCTAAACAACAGCCACCTTTGGCTTTGGTATGAGTAGAGAAAGTAGGAGGATACAGAAAAGGGTTTACTATCAGTTGCCTCAGACAGCTGAGTCTCAATTAGGAAGAGAAGGTGAGGTTTATTGGAAGAGAGGTGGTTGACTTACCTCCTGTATGCCAGGCAGTTATGACGTAATAAAACTAGACAGTAAAGGAGTTCAGAGTCTGTGTGTGTGTGTGTGTGTGTGTGTGTGTGTGTGTGTGTGTGTGTGTGTGTGTGTGTGTGTGTGTGTGTGTGCGCGCGTGAAGAGAAACACACCACCACCACCACCCTCCATCACCCTTAGCTGTGGCTCAGGAGTGTGTGTATATCAGGAGGTGTGTACGACTAGAGGTAGGATGGAGGAGGCACAGGTATGCTTTGGGAAGAGCGTCGCAGAGGGAGGGAAGAGAGAAACTAATGGATAGCGGCAGGTGAGGATGGAGATTGAAAAGTGAAGGGGAAATGAGGATTAGGGAAATTCTGTGGCAATATTTAGTTGTGGATGCATCCCTGTAAGCAGACCTGTTCTGCCTGTCTGTAGCTGATGTTTTTCGTAATGGTGCTTCACTCCCGTAGGCCCTAGTAACTTTAGCTAAGCCTCGTATAATAGCCCTGACGCTCCTGTATATATTTGTTACTCTTATTTTTCGTTCTTTCCTGCTAGACGAACCTCGGAATATTTATTTCCAGTTTCGGCATGGATATCAGTGTGTGAGGATGAACCTTCTGATTATTATCCTACTCTTGAACCTGAAAAGCTGATGCCAGGACTAAATCTGTCCACTGATAGAGCCAACGTTGTAAGACCAACACATGTATTTCTGTCTGTTTTCCTTTAGATTCATTTGTGCTTTATTATCTGTTAATCTTCAGCCATTTCTTAATACTCTTTCACTCCCTCAGCAGTAGGGTAAGACTTAGAAACTGTGCTTTGTTCACCACACCTCTTTGGCCTTCATTTAACAGCAAGGTGCCATTCTTTTGGATATTCTTTTCATCCACATCTGTACTGAATATCCATTGTATGTGATATTTTGAGATTTCCCCGAGCTTGGTGTGGTGATCGTCTTCAAAAGGTTATTGCAAACAGATGTGTGATACTCTCATTTGGTATTCATGGCAGAGTATTATTAAATGTTTCGTATCATGCTTTGATTGCACTTTCTATTTCAGATTGTTGTGTTTATGAATTATTACATCACAATTTTACATCATATTATACTAGCTTGTTATTGTTTAGCATAATACAGTAAGATTATTAAGCGGTGTTTAGTAAGTGACTGTTTAGTCTAATTTTGAAGGTGTTTAAACTATGTGATTCCTTGACATTTTGTGGGAGATGGTTCCATATCTTTGGCCCTATTACTGCTAAAGATCTTTCACCTGAGTCGGTATTAACTTTAGGAACGTATAGATTGTTTTTTTGCCTAGTAATACTTTGTGTCATATTGTGTACCGATGGAAAAGAAAGGAGATAGTCAGGGTAGAGATTAGCTAGATATTTGAAGACTGTGACAGCTGTGGCAAACTTTATCTTGCTTTGAGTATTTAGCCATTTCAGTTCTTTTAAAATTGGAGTGACATGGTCATATTTCCTTGCTTTTCCATCGACAACTTTAGCAGCGAAATTTTGTAGTTTCTGATCACGTGAAATTTGAGATTTCCCTGCAGTGCCCCATATTACATTGCCGTAGTTTAGGAGACTAAGGGCCAGCGCCTGCACTATGATTTGTCTAGTGTCTTTGTCAAAGCCATCTTTTATCCTGTTGATATATATTAATATGCCCATTACTTTTTTGCTAAGTTCATTTACGTGCTTATCAAACGTCATGTAGAGAGAGAGAGAGAGAGAGAGAGAGAGAGAGAGAGAGAGAGAGAGAACAAGGGTAGTGAAGGAAAAAAGGTTGAGAGAGCACAACTGAAGAAGTTGACAAAGCCAGAGAGAATGATAAAGCCTACAGTATGTCCCACTGTCAGGAACTTTCCCACGACACGCCACGATCTTCATGTCTTCGTGTGTCGCCGCATGTCGTCATGAGTAACGTGGCGTGACTTAGCAATGACGTAACGCTGACGTGGAGAACTTGGTCATTCTTCGTGGTTCTTGGCGCGCTACAACAATTTTTGGAATGTTCAAAAATTGTCAGCGTGGGCGTCGACAAGGAGGAGAACGTGACGTGTCGTGACGGTAACGTCATTTGTCTTAGCTGTGACTTAGCGTGTCTTAGCGTGTCTTAACTTGTCATAGGTTGTCGTAGCTTGTCGTTAGGTGTGACTTGACGTGTCGTAGCAATAACTTGGTCGCCTCAGCAGCCAGTAGGCCCTCCTTCTGTGCCTCCATTTTTTTCTTTGTTGTAGCACGTAAATGGCGAGGTCCAGTCGCAACTGCTGGTCTACCAGGTCGCTCTGCATGAACAAGAACTCCTCCTCAGGAGTCAGACAGTAATTCATCGCGACTGCTAGAGCCCGGAGATCCATCTGCACGCCACACTCGCACTTGGCAACTGCCTATACTCCACCCTCCTATAAATAGTCTTGCACCGAAAATCCCGGCCATCGTCGTGTACCATCATATGCCCTGATAATCTTAGCGGTGACTTAGCGGTAACTTAGCGGTTCCGAAGTGTGTCGTATCGTGGCGATGTCTTGGCGTGAAGTGGAGTCAAAGTGACCGCTATTTTTCAACTGAGGGATGATCGTAGTGTGTCGTCAGGATAACGTGACACTTCCGTAGGGTGTCGTGGGATGTCGTAGCAATGTCTTTGTGTGTCTTAGCATTAACGTGACTGTGCCGTGAAATGGCCGTTTAGGCCTACAATTTGAGGTATGATCGTGGCATTTCACCAAGATCATACCTCGAGGATAAGATCGTGGTGATCGGGGCCGTTGTCAAAGATGAACTTGAATATGGGACACGGGCTTAAGAGTTATAAGGGGGAAAATGTCTGATAAAAATAATGATTTTAGCGAAATTGATGACCAATGCGACACACGATAATCCGATTTCTTGGAAGATGTGTGTGTGTGTGTGTGTGTGTGTGTGTGTGTGTCCTGGAATCAGCAACAGAGTGGAATGTGTGTGGNTAAGGGGGAAAATGTCTGATAAAAATAATGATTTTAGCGAAATTGATGACCAATGCGACACACGATAATCCGATTTCTTGGAAGATGTGTGTGTGTGTGTGTGTGTGTGTGTGTGTCCTGGAATCAGCAACAGAGTGGAATGTGTGTGGTTGGTTGGAGGGTGAAGGATAGTGATGATGTGTGCAACCACCCGTGTCCATCCAGTGATCATTTCCTCACATCAGCCTGAGATACAAAGTCTATGATGACCCTAGTCGCCCACCACAATGATATTCTCTGCCCCATCGTCTCTTGGCACACATTCATGGCAGTATTTATTAACTTGTTTGTCCAGCACAGGAAGGCTGGGGTGTGGCAGGGGTCAAGAGGGAGCAATTCACTAAGTTATGTTTATATGCATTTTTCCTTATAGTTTCGTTATTCCTTTAAAGCTACTGATAAAAGATCAACTGCAGGTTTTCTGGTGGTTAGTTGTGTAATAGTTTCCTCTGCAATATATGAAATTGTTATTTATTCGAGTGCGTTTATTTTTCTACCCGGCTAAAGAATGTTTTGAAATCTTAAGTAGGAGATTAATAGGAGAGATTTCCATTATCTCTTGTATACTCCTTTGTGGTCATCGTCATACATTTTTTGTTTTGTTTTTTATAGTAGACTTTACATTCCTTTAGAGTTGTCTTGACATTTATTGTCCTTTTTTTTTAAGCCGTTTAAAACTATATATTTTTAAAGACATGGTTTGATCTGTTAACCCCTTTATGATCGAGACAACTATACCTTTTTTTTCCTCCAGCCAGACGATATTATTCAATTAAGAGCATGGAAGCCGAAAAGTGCTAAACTTGTTACCATTAACCTTTTCATGGTCAAAGGAACTCGTAGTGTTCCACCCAAGATGATGCCAAATTATTTTGATATGGTGGGTCAGTGGAGCCTGAATATATATGATGAGTTAAAATGCAGTGCCTTACCCTTTGCATCCTGTTATAATTTCATGTACACCATTGTTAGGACGGAACGGCTTTGCTTAACTCGATCTAGATAAAAACATTTCTGTGGTTGGTTAGCTTAGCCCACAACGTAGTGCTTTGTGTTGAATATATTGTGATGTTTTTAGTGCTTCAGTGGTTGGCATGATTTATGGGTGTCTAAACATGACCCTTCATAGTTCCCTTGATGACCTGCAGTAGAGGTGTAATAGTTGTTGGCATTTATATAGGCAATATTATTTCTAGGCAGACAAAATCTGGGTGAGGCACGTTTATCGCCGAATAAAATTTAAAGTTTGTTGTGTCAGAATATCAGTACTTGAATGAATACTACAAGACGTAAAATTCTTGATGGAAGTAGGGAAATCATCATCATCATCATCATCATCATCAAATACTACTCATCTTTATCCTCCAGCTTCAGTTGTGGTCTTCCTCTCCTCCACCTCCCAGCCACTTCACACACACACACACACACACACACACACACACACAGTCATTAATTGCTGGTGCTAAATTACTTATCGTACATCAGCTTGAACACTGACTTGGCTCACAGTGCACGCAACCAAGGGAGGAGCAAGGAGGGTCAGAGGAGGAAACTTGAGTAGTGAAAGAAGAGAGGAGAGAGAGAGAGGTAAGGGGCAGAGGGTGAAACAGGAAAGAGAATAGGAGAGGCAGGTAGAGGTGGAAAGAAGAGAAAGGAAGGAAAGAGAGAAAGAAACGTGACAGCAATAAGAGAGAGAGAGAGAGAAAGAGAGAGAGAGAGAGAGAGAGAGAGAGAGAGAGAGAGAGAATGAAAGGTGTTATACAGTAGTCTTGGTGTGTTGTAAGGGTTGGTCAGTAGTAGGGTTTATCTTATTACAAGGCCGCCTCAGTGCCTCGATACCTGTAAGAAAATGATGACAAAATTCAGTGCACTGCGGTATATAATATAAAAGGCACACAACAGCACGAGTACAAAGTGGTGATATTCTCAGCTGGCCAGTGGCTAAGTAGCTGTGTACTCCTTCATTTTTGTAACAGAATAAGTCAATAAGGAGTAACTGATCTTTGTAGCAACTGCTGGAGGCGTAGATAGGACAGCAAGGTACAGAGAGGTACTGGCTCTGAATGGCGTGAGTGACCACACACAACGAGGTTGAGAGAGAGACAATGGCTGGGATGACTGTCACTGGTCGCACAACTCGACCCTCTTAACAAATTTCCATTCACACCCACAAATGGGCCTTTTTCACGTCACTAGCTACGGACAAACCAGTGCAGACGTGGCTGTAGTGAAAGGCAATAACAGGGGAAACTTCCGGACTAAAACATGAGGCTTGAATAAACACCTAAATTTAATGACGCCTTTTTTATTATATTTTTGTAGGGTAATGGAACCCAGTTATTGAAAGGATGAGAAACATTCTCTATTAACCCGTTTAGTACGGTGGTGTGTTGTTTGTGATGATGTTCCTGCAACCTGAGGATTGAAGTCTTGTGCCTATAAACATCTGTGGGGTTACAACCTTGCGTTGATTACCTTGTGAACCCCTTCAGTACGGTGCCGTCACAGTTGCCCACCCTACAGCGTGCACAGGGAGTGGGATAAGGTACACGTCCTTTTTCCGGTGGGGTGAGGAGAAGGAAGATAAATGAGGTTTGAAGGGAAAGCATGGCCTGGCGAGATGAAACATGCCGCTACAGAAGATTGTTGTGAGGGTGTATATGCTATTCTTATAGACATCATTTAAAGCTGTTGTGATATCTTTTGCGTCTGCTGTGTGTTTGCATTTTTCAAAGAGTCGCCTGCTGTTGACTGGGGGAGCGCAGTTTTGCTGTTATTTTTACTTTACTCCTGCTACCATAATATTATTTTATTCTGCTTAAGAAAGTCCCCTTTGAGTGTGTGTGTGTGTGTGTGTGTGTGTGCGCGTGTGTGTTGGGGGGGAGGGTCCAGTAAATATTGTCTAACCCCTCCAGTTCGAAACATTTCCTCTTAGTTGGATAAAATCGTGTGTGTTAGATGTCATCGTAGCGACGGGGTTAAGAAGGAGAGCAAATCTTACTATGCATCTCCATGCATTACTAATCCATCAGTGTCTGTCCTTCGTCAGTTCGTTTGCTTCCTTATATTTCATGTCTCGCTTTGTTACGCATTCGCAGTATGCGTATCTTGCATAACAGTACAAGGATGCACATGCAAATAAATTATAGTTCTTGCAGACAAATGATAATAGCGCAGAGCACAGGAAATTGATCTTTTGAAAATGCAGTCAAAAATGGTCAGAAATGATTACCTCCATTTTACAGAGTATTGGGTATTAATGGACTCTTTCACCTATTAAAAAAAGACCCATCAACAGCCACCCAATAACTCCATTCATGGGATCGTAATGGGGCAATTAGGATCGTAGGGGGTGAGGGGGCGGAGAGAAGAGGGGTAACTTTATCGGGTGGAGAAAGCGAAAGGAGGTGGATGAAGAGCCAAGGTTTCAAGGTTTCTTAAAATATCTACATCAGTTGACACACAATTGTACAGAGAATAGGTATATGATTTTTTAGAATATTCTGCAAAATCCTGGTATTTTGTCATTACACAGGCGGTAGTTTGCTGTCTACTGGGATGTTTATGCTGTATTGTGCGGTCTATCAACACATCCAGTAATATGGTATAGAAATCTGATGAATATTTCGTTCATCATATCGTATATTGCTTTAATAATACATACTTCTAACCTAATTAAACCTACCCTAACCTAATCACTTCGTTTTAAATCCCTCTTCATTTTAAATTCCTCTTCAGTAATTCCTAATGGCAGTAATTCAAATAATGCGAACAGCAAAATTATACAGATTAGATGCCGACTCTCAGCAAATATGAGAGAGAGAGAGAGAGAGAGAGAGAGAGAGAGAGAGAGAGAGAGATGTAGCCCAGCACCTATCGAGTGTGCTGGTATAGCTTCATTCGAGACAAGAGAGTGAAAGAACAAAAATCAAATGGAAACAAATCGAATATTGAAGACATTACTTAAACACAGGAGCATGGGATCTGAATTTGATCGATTTTGTTTTCACTATGAAAAGTACTGTTTAACTAAACGAATATGAATATAACCCTACGCTAATATAGGGCTAGCTGCTTGGAACTGAAAGTGTTGGAAAATACAAAATGTATGGATGTTTAAAATGCAGCAGTTTACCGTTTTCTGAATTAAGTTCCTGCCACTTAAATGACTGATCACTGTAGCAGGCGTATGATCACTTCTGGGTGTTGCCCATATTCATTCCTGCTGATATTTTTCCAAACACATTTAATTGCTACTAAGTAACATAGTAGGTAGTAAGATCCATAGCCAGTTGCATGTACCCCTAATGATGCAAAAATTGGTGTGCACCGAATATTAACTGCACAAAAATTTGTAGTTCTAACTTGCCGTCCAGCGTCGGGGCGACAGATCAGGGCTGCCAACCGTTCCTAAAATGATGCACTGATAAATCCACGTAATACGCAGTTATTACCAAACATATTTCCCGTGAAGTAAAACCGATATTGTTTTCTGTATTTTCAGGATTATTGGCGTGTCAATAATTGGTCTATCAAGCGCTTTTGATATTTTGATTACAAATATTTGGTTGGGTATCGTGGTGAGCCTCCGAACCCCGAGCCGGGGGACACGCCAACCTCAGTTGGGTGAGTTTGGGTTCGGGTTGTGCCACGCATACCACATTTGGAGGTTCAACTGCTTGTGTTGCTGACTCACTGCTCACAACAGTGCAAAATCAAACTACCTTGATGTAAAATTCACAGTGACGGAATGCGGTGGTGAAGTTGATTTTAAAGGAAGGGCTCGGCCTGGAGTACGAGTACCTTGGCGTACCGTACTGCTTGTATGACGAAACCAGTGATGGAGTTGGCAGACTGGAGGCTATGCAGGTTAGTGGTGTCCGTTGGTGTCATTTTGATAGGGATTAGGGTGCAAAGGGCATCTGGATATAGTTAATGGATTCTAATGCAGCATTTTGCCGTCTTTCAAATATTTATTTATGTATTTATTTATTTGTTAGGGGGAGGTAGCGCTAGCTTTTTAAGACTCAGTGATTGTTATTATTATTTTTATTATTATTATTTTTGTTCTTGTTGCTGCTGTAACAATAGTAGAGGTAGCCACCTCATGATATGTGTTGATAATCCTGAATTTTGCAAGTTAAAACCGTATAGCTGTCTGCCAGTGTTGACCGATATGAATGTGCTCGGCCCCTACCTTCTTGCATTTTCATACATTACAGCAATCCTACTGTGAAAGCTACAACAACTTTGAGTACAGTTTCTGTTTCATTTAATCGACTTAAAACTAATTTCTCGAGGTTGTTATGTTATCCAAGTAAATCGCTTTGGTTCCTAATATAAAGGTTATGATTTTGGCTTAGTATATAGGCTCTTGTATGGTAATTATTCTGCTCATTACGGTATTAGCATAGAAAATCTTTGTTAATACTCTGTTGGGTTTCCTCGTAGTGTCAGCTTAGTAGTCCATCTTTTGTTCTGATTGGTGACATCTTTTGGTAAATGATGACGGGTATTGTTTTCACTCGATTTCTGTTTGTTTGTTTGTTTGTTTGTGTCTGTCTGTGTGTTAACAACTTTACAAGAAAACTACCGGTGCGATTTTGACTAAAATTACAGGGATGATGGGTTATGACCTTCTGACGACCTGATTAAGTTTGGGGCTAAATTGGGCCAAGACCTAGGTTGTAGGCCCCCAAAATGTGAAAAGGGGGGGGGTACGGGAAAAAAATCGTTTTTTTGCCATAACTCCTTTCAGATTCGTCATATCGACATGAAACCAAAACAAAAGTGCACATTTCAAATCTGTATCCTTTAACATGCTTCATTACATCAGGAAGGTCACCCCCCAGTTAGCGGTAGGGGGTTCAATATCAGGTGGGTCAGGCCTAATATTTACGATGGGCATAAAGTCAATTTACACTTGATTTACTCCAAATTTGATATGTGACATCTCTGACTAGTTTTCCTGTTGTGTTTATACATCAGCACATAAAATGACTGCCGGGGATGGGTTTGCTGTGCCTTGGCACCGCTTTTTGTTTGCTAGTGTTTCACAGGTTTTATGGTACCTGGTAAGTAAATGTATAGCAAAAAATTCTAGTGTTAGCATAATATTTTCTAGCTAATGGTTGTATATACTGGTTTTGGTGATTGCCGATTTAGTATTATTTTCACTCATAGTTCACCAGCATCATTTTTTTGGCTATTAATTATACAGGTTTTGGTAGTAGTCTAATTAGTATTATTTTTGCTAATAGTTCATTGACTTTGATGTAAGCCAAGTAAACTATAATATTTCTATACATGCCCATAGCTGTGATCAGTGTTTATCTCATGTATAACAACCCATCCTTCACTCCACCTTCTCGTCCTTCCCCCATCAAC
>JAGKTI010027024.1:2771-13388 GCA_018397915.1 Birgus latro | reverse complement strand
CCTTCTGCCTAAACGCCCATCCTGATATATAATACTTTTCTTTTTTACGCTAACTTGGCCTACAATTGCCCTCTCTCCCTCATGAATACTGCATTGGAACAAGAGAGTAACACAGGAATATGATGCTAGTCACGAAGAAGTGCCGTGGAAAAACTGTAGCGCCATAGTATTGTCTTATTCTGCCACTAAACTGTGTGAAATAAGCTGCAAAAACACAAAAATCTGAGCCAAGCTAAGGTTAAACGAATATGGATTATAACTGTCCTGGAATTCTCTTGAGCGTAGTAAAGTCGTCAGATGTTAGACGAAATAAAATGATTCGCAGCCAGATGGTAAATACGAAAGACATTTTTTTTTTCCGTATAGCAGACGACTTAGAAAATTCTCCTAATGCCTTGTCCTCAGCGATTTAGTTTGCGGTTCATGTCGCTGATGCAAACTACGTCGATATGAAAAGACACAGGTGATAAATAAGTGATGATACAGACGTAATATGCAGAATGAATCGGTGGTGAAAAAGGTGTCACGAATATTCCCGTGCCAATTAGCTTACAACTCATTTACCGCAGAGACGTGGTGACCGTGAGACCGCGTTTACCGTAAAAAAAAAAAAAAAAAATGCCGCAAGGGCAACGGGTATTACCGCATTTCAGGGTGGTTTATGGGGGATCTGGTTCCGTTAAACTGAATAAACTCATTAAACCACGAAGGAAAGCCTGTTAAACGCAAATGACGCTCAGGTAACGGGAGCACGACCGTTTAATCTGAATTCAATTGTTCTTGTCGCCAGAGACGACATATTAACCATTTCGCTACGAAATATTTCTCCTTGATAAATAATTTACTTTTTACCATCACAATGAAAAGGTATAGAAATTGTGTTCAGACTTTTTACCGCGTGGGGTTTCTGTACTGTATTAAATCAGCTGGCATTAGCGAGAATATAATGGTCAGGGTTCAGATATCGTAGTGAAAAAGTGAACTCATCCCTATTACCACTTAGCATTTCCTGCTGAATGAAATCGTTGGGAGTCAGCGAGAATGAAATACCCGAGTTTGAAGGTGAAAGAGGTAGTGTAAAGAAGGGCGCTGTGTCGAAAGTTAGGGCGTTGTAAGTTTGTTGTCGGTATGCGTTAACGAAAGGAACTGCGTTATAATTTGTCTGTAATATTGATGAGAGCGAGAGTTACTAAAGCGAAAGGTAGGGCGTTTAAGTTCGTTGTGAGTGCATTAACGAAAGGAACTACGTTATAATTTGACCATAATATCGATGAGAGCGTTACTAAAATGAGACGTGCTTTGCCGAAAGGTAGGACGCTGTAAGTTCGTTACGAGCGCGGTAACGAAAGGAATTGCGTTACTATCGTCAGAAATATTGATGAGCGCTAAGATGGCTGTCAGCGGTACATTTAATTGCAATCGTACAGTTATATTGCCATAGTCGCCGTATTAAAATCAAGACTGTTAACCAAAATGACAATGATTCAGTTGACGCATCTTGTTCGCAATTCAGACATATAACTGCGATTTTTGCGACATTAAAAGTCAACGCTCTTATCTAAAACAATAAATATTAAGTTATTCAATAAAGATGTATGTAAGCTTTCACTAAAGACGTATGCATTAGCTTATGAATATTCCGGGATCAGTAACAATGAAAGGAAGTACTGTAGTTAGAGCGTGTAGTTAGTATGGGAGGTTTGTGCGTGTGAATAGCAGATTTAGCGGTGAATAACGAGTGTGTGTCGTGTGTGTGTGTGTCTAGTGCGTGTTGCGGTAAAGATTGTGTTGCGGTGTTGGAGTCTGTTGTCGATTGCGGTGCTGTACTGTGTTGTTGCGTGTTATTTATTGAACAGGCAAATTAGTAGGCTTGTGGTTGATACTTCACGTTCCTGTACGGCCGTGTCCTTGATAGTGTGTGAAAAAGATCATTATTAAATATTTCGAAGCGTGATAATTTTATGGTAATCGGTATTTTGCGGGACTAAAATACTGTACTTGGAATATAGCTGTGAGTCTGACTTGGAGGAGGAGGAGGAGGTCAGTAGGCATAGGTCAGTAATTAATTAGTGAGGTTAATGAAGTGATTTGAGGTGACTGAATATTATGATTATTATAGCCGAAAAAACTGGTACACAAGAGCTAATTTCTGGGCCTGTGACGGAAGAGGCGAGAAATTACGGTGAGGGTGGGTTGTAAGGTGGGGAGTTTAGTGAAGTTAAGGGGTTTTTCACGTTCTGTGATTGTTAACGCCAGACGATTTTATTCAGCTCTGGGAAAAAAGATCGCGGGGAGTTTAGTGAAGTTAAGGGGTTTTTCACGTTCTGTGATTGTTAACGCCAGACGATTTTATTCAGCTCTGGGAAAAAAATCGCAGTCAAGAAAGTATTGGAGACTACTTTATAATTATCCCAGACCATTTTATTCAGTTTAGGGGGAAAAAACAGCAGTCCAGAAAGTTTTGGAAATTGCTTATAATTCCTACACTATAAACCGTCTCACGTGAACTAATAGGTCTGACGGTAGCATGAATATAATCACAAGACGTCATTGTACGGAAGGGGTTAAGTTAGTGTGCTTGATGCGGTGGAAGTTTGGATGATTAATGCGACGTGTTAACCTTTTCACCGCGATAACGTCTTTTTAATATTCTTGCTGCTTACAGACGATTTTAGACGATTTTATTCATTTGAGGCGAGACAGATTGCCGTGAAGGGGTTAATGAAGGCAATATTGATCTATACTGCTCATAGGTCGAGTAATATTGTCTGGCCGCAGCAAAACAAAATATAAAAAGAAGCTACCGTCCGTGATTGACTTAACTGAGAAGAATGATAGGGGTGATAAGAGTATGACATTAAATATATCAGTGCAACGAGATAAATAAAATAATGAGGGCGGAGTTTCAGTTATTATAATCCTGTCAGTCCGATTACGTTTTTTTGTTGTTGTTAATCAGGGAACCACCGAACTAATATATATTAATTGGCCTAAAAGGGAGATCTTGTCGAGGAAACATTAATGAAAATTATATCTAACCCCTTCAGTTTGAAAGGTCTCGTCTAAGCTGAATTAAACCGTAAAGAAAAGCAGGAATTAAATGAAAATCACGTCCTCGTCATGAAAGGATTAAATGGTGATAATTTCGTGATGATGATGATGGTGTGGTGTTGGTGAGGAAGGTAATAATAATGGAGAAGATAAGTGTGAATATTACGTGATATAACCCTGCAAGAAAATACTATGTTGTTAATCTCTCTATTAGTGAAAATGATATGTAAATTAGAAGTTACAGGGAGAACTTTGTACGTATCCGATCATAGCTTCATTCTGAGATCATAAAAAGTCAAGAGACAGTTTTCAGTTATGTAGGTCCTGGAATTAATCACAGCTTAGTACGAAAATGTTAATTAGATAATGTGTTTTGTGTGTGTGTGTGTGTGTGTGTGACATTTCTTGCGCTTTTGACTGTTTAGGGTTGTGATGGCTGGCTGTAGGTGCATGTAAAGGAGTTTTTGTTGTGTTGCTGACAGCAGGTTTTCCCGTATGTGGATGAATGAATTTTGTAGTATTTTGGTTTACCTGTGATGAAAGTAATGGAGGTATGTGAATGTATATGCTTTTGAGTTGTGATAATGTTTTTCATAGTTTTGGTGAGTTTCTGGTGTGTTAGCGCGTGTTGAGGCGTGAGTGTGAGCGCGTGTGTGTGGCCGCGTGGCGACCTCGTGGTGTGTGAGAGGCCAGAGGCACGAGGCTGGCACCTGTCCTGCCGCTAGCTTGATTACCGGCCAACACCTGTGCTTCTGACGGCGGAGAAAGGGCGTGGTGGGCGTGTGGGTGAAGCAGGACAGAAGCGTGGAGAGGGTGGTGTGAGCGAGGCAGGGCGGGAGGGAGGGGGGGAGGCAGGGGCACCTGGCAGGGCAGGGTGAAGTGCGGCAGGTGTGTGGCACCACGTGGCCGTGACAGTTGCGGGCGGCGCGGCGCGACCCTCCCCTCCCCGCGGCTCGACCCACACTGACCCTGCCGCGCGCGTCCCCTCGCCGCCTCACCACGCCCTCGCCTGGCTCTGATTTGCCGGCGCCGCGTGGCACCGCCTACGGCCGTCCCTCGCCGCGCGCTGGTTGGCCGCAGGGCTCGAGGGGCGCACGCGGGCAGTCCCCTCGCCTCAGCGGGCGGCGTGAGCGGCTGCAGCTCCGAGGGGAGGAGTGGCCCCAGGGAGCCGCTCAATGTGAACAATATTTGTAAGTAACAAAACCCGGCCTCCCCAGAGCCGCCCCGTCAAATTGTTGTGCCAGGCCGCAGCCACTGGTGGGTTAGCGCGGCCCTCGTCACCGCCGCCCCTCGACAGATCAATCCCAGTCAGGTGGTCCCCGCCGAGAGCTGGCCACGGTCGCCGCCAGGCTCCCCCAGGCCCGCACCACCGTCACAGTGCCCGCTGCCCGCAGTGCCCGGGTCCCCGCGGTGCCGCCCCGCTGTTGATGGTCCCCGAGCCCCTGGGGCCCCGGCACGCCTCCCCAGTGGTCGGGTGTGGTCCCCCTCGGCCCGGGCGGTCCCCAGTGGCAGCAGTGCCGGGCTGAGGTGGTGCAGTGGTGGTGAGGTGGTAGTGAGGTGGCAGTGAGGGCAGGGCAGGGAGGAATGTTCGGGTTGGGCGAGGGCCTGCCACAGCTGCGGGGCCCCGTCACCACGCTCAAGGAGGAGCCCCTTGCCTCCGCTAGGTCCTGGATGCAGCCCACGATGGTCGAGAACACCCACTCAAGGTCAGACTTCACCAATATTACACAAAAACTCACTTCTGTAGCCTCATCACTCACCCACACAACCTTCACCAATCACCCAACCTAACCACTCAACTCCCATACTGTTTCACCATTCACACTGCTCTCAACTCTTATACCTCCCTACTCACCCACAGTGAACTCATCTCACCACACCAGCACTGCCATACCTCACCACACACTCACTCACTACCTTCACCACACACTCATACACTGCTTTCACTTCACCCTCACTCACCACATCACCTTTGCACAGTACTGTATTATCATGTATCTTAAATTACTCACACTCTCCCTCACTTACACCCACCCTCAAGATCCAGCAACACCACACCCATCACTTGTAATTCCACTAATCCCCGCCCACACTCATGCCACACCCATCCCACCTACACACCACACAGTCACGTACACCCACTTACCCTCACTGTCATACACACGCTCACATTCACTATATGCACACACATTCACCTGCAGACAGATATACACACTCATCTACATGCAAAAACCTTCCATCCAATCTGTTCCTTTTTCTTACATTCATCTTCCTCCGTAATCATTATCCATACCTTTTTTTTTTCATTGTTCCTCGTGTTATTCATATCTTTCTTTAATTTCTGCTCATCTTTATTTCCTTTGCCTTTTTTTACGTATTTTATTAGTCTTTCCTTTCGACCCCTTCCCTTTTCGCCAAACAATACTTATTTGTATATTCTGTAGTTCTGTTCCATTTTTATCATTATTATCTCTCTCACGAACCTCACCTTTTTTCCTGGTTATTATGCTTGGTTTCCTTGCTTTTCAGTCTGTTTTCCCTCTTATTTTTTCCCTTTTTTCCCCACTGTAATTTGTTTATTCTGTTCGATATCCTAAGTGTGGATATTCATTTATTACTCTTTTACTGTCTTGTTTACTTGTTCTTCTTTATCTTTTTTTCTAGTGTTATTTTCCTTATAATACATCCTTTCCTATTTCTTCTGATTCTCTGTTTTTTGCCTTGATTTCTGTCACATCACTTGAATTTCTCTTATTATCCTTCATCTTTCATTATTCTGAGTCCAACCTTTTTATTTTTTTTACTTTAATTGTGTCCTTGGTTAGCCTTTGTATCTTTCTTTCTCCATGCCATTCTTATATTCTCTCATATACCTTGTTGCCATAACTGGATTTTGTTAATTTCCCTTCTTATTTCATTTTTCATTCTCTTCCCTGCTCCACTTTTTTGTTTTAGTCTCAAACATTCCATATATTTTTTCCTTATTCTTAACTCTCCTTCTTCACTTCATCTTTCTGCTGTGTTTAACTTTTCATGTCCTGTTCTAAATTTATCATTCCTTCCTCACTTATCCTTTCATCCTTCACTTCTCCTGTCTACCTTATTTTTTCCTTGATTTCCCTCGTTATTTCCTTGATATTTGTCTTTTATTTCCCTTTCTTTTGTACCTCTTCATAAATCGTGTTTTTTTAATTTTCCTCCTTTACTCCCTCATCATATTTGTCCACTGTATATATCATCCATTGTATATATTTTTTTCCTACTCCACCATTCCAGTTTCTTTCCCTCATCATCTTCATTTCTTCTTCAGTCTCTCCATCTGTCCTTCCTTCCTTCACGTCTTCAAATTCTCTTTTTACCAATTGTTCCCTTCCTTAATCACATATATTCTTCCTCTTGAAAATTATCTTCCACTTCACAAGCCCTTCTCTGATTCTTATTCACATTCTTCCATTTTATATCTATGTTATTCTCTCCCTAGTTTTTCTTTCTCTCTCCTTATTTCCTCCAACCTATCCTCTGTTTCAGCTCAGTCATTTCTCCGTCTTTTCACATCCTATCTTATCTCAGTCACTTCATATCCATCATTTTCATTTTCCATGCTCATATCACCCATGTCATACAGTGTTCATTACTCTCAATGTCACACTGTTTCTTAATCATTAAGTATCCACAGAAAATTGTAAAAAAAAAAAAAAATGTGTTTGTGATAGTTTTCGTCATGAAGGAAATTGTATGGGCAAAATTTCAGTGACATTTCTATCATGTCATGTGTTTCGTTTTGTATCTGTGTTTCTGTTCGGTTTCGTGCTAAATTAATGAAACTCGTAACATATTCATTCCATTTTACCCATAGTAGTACCGTTCTTCTGTGTTGATAAATAAGAAAGAAAACTGTACAAGTGGCTCTGTTCATGGTTACCTTTTACATCTCATCATACCTGTGGGGAAATCAGTGTATTTGGCGAATGGGGGTATCTAAGTGCGTGAAGTTTTATCATAATGAAGTACTAATTATGTAAGCTTAAACAGAACGTTTCCAAACTCTATACGTGATTCTTTATTTCTGTTCTTGCTACTGCTTGACTGTACTGAGTTTAGAAGAGTTCCTTGATACGAAGAGGCTAATGAGAAGTTCGAAAAATCTCTCTTAAGCTGGGTAGAACTGTCTGGATGTAGATGGAATAATTTGTAAAAATTCACCGTAATGAATGGGTTAATTAGACGATACTGTAATATTATCATGGCGTTACATACAGCAGTGAGGGTCCATCATGTCTTCTGTGTATTGATTGCAGTTGAGGATATTGATTCTGCATTCATTTATAATTATGCAACACTCAGTCTGCTTTAACATCCAGTACAGTTACAGTGTTGTGTGTCAGTGTACAGTACTCCGTAATAACGAAGAAAAAGAGGAATTTGCGTAAGTTAATACTGAATATCAGCTTCTTTTTTTTTTTTTACCGAAAACTCCTGCACCTTGAGGACCTTGTTTCTTTATTTATTTGTTTATTTATTTATTTTATAGTATTGGAGCTAACAAACAATTTCATTCACTATAGGAGCATCCCCTGACATTTTTTTAACCATCGCAGTTAGGAAAATGTGTTGTAAACTTGAATTAAATCGACAGGAGATAGCATGAATAAAATCATAAGATGTCCTGGGGTTGAAGGGAATAAATACGACCATATCATTGCTCCAGGTTGTTATGTCGTGTTGTGGTGTACATTTTTAACCTCTTCAGTTCGTAGACGTTATTTTATTTATTTGCTAGGTATATCCAGATTTTTTTAAAACTTAGGCTTGTCGAAATGAGGGACTAGATACACTAACACTTTCGCTATCAGATGGCTTTCCTAAGCTGAAGAAAATAATCTGAAAGCGACAAGAAGAAGCGGCGAAAGAATAATAATAATGGTCGTATTGAAGGGAAGAAGTAACTGCTGAGTGTCATGATTCCAGAGTCGTTTTGTGAAGAGTTAAGATGGAAGAATATCAGCCACATTTACCTGCGTACGACCCGATTTTCACCCTCTTCAGGTATTTTATTCAGTGGACATAAATCTTCTCTCAAACTGTGCTGTGTTTTTCTTGACTCTGTGGGTGAGCCAGGTACCAAAAGTTGTATAAATTAATTTTGGAGAATTCGTGGATAAAATAGAAGTGTCGTCAGCGTAGTGAGGGGGATATGTAATTCTGCCATATTATCTGTGACGGTGTGGGGTGTTTGCGTCAAAATGTCTGGATATATCGCGAATAAACGGAAACGACGAAGGAAAAAAAAGCATCATAGTTATATTTTCCGTGACTAAATGGGATTGCAAATAAACTAGAGATACCATCCTCCCGACGAAATCAATAACTAACATGTTCATATTTTCCCTGGCTTGGTGGTGTATAAAATATGGTAAAAATGGCAATCCTCTTCTTAGCTGTGCGGAGGCGAAGCGGCGGCCAGCGACCAGTCTCCGCCATTTTCCCAAGCAGTAGCGGGAGAGAGAGAAATCGGGCCCGCCGCTCCCCGCTCGTCCGCTCCTCCACGTCTCGTTTTTGCCTGTTTATGTCAGTGCCTGGTGTTTTCGAGTGATATTTTCGTGGTATTATAGATTTTTGGGTGTCGTTTGAAGCTCCAGTCTAATTTCTATGCTCACCCGTGCATCCATCTCATTTTCGTACATTTTTCTGTCCTTCCTTAGCGTTTTGGATCGATTCTTTACCGGTGTTGTTAAATGTTTGGCCATTTATTTACTTTATATTCCTTAATCTTACTTTTTTGTCACTTTCCCGGGACTGGAGCGTAATTTTGATCGTATTATTAATATTGAATTTTATATGTAACTGTGACCAATCATCAGTTCACATTTTTGTCTTTCTCTGGCGTTTTGTATTGAAATTTTTCTTAGTTTATTAATTTGGGGATATTGTTTGAAACTTTGGTCTCACTTTTACATTTTTTTTTCATTGCGTTTTGGTGTAGAATTTTGGTGAAGTGAAGTTTCCACTCCATAGTAATTATTTTTTCTCTCGTCCTTGGCGTTTTGTAGCTGTTGTTTTTATTAGGCTGTTATTTGAAGATTGAGTCTTATTTGTATTTTTTTTTGTCTTGTTCCCTGAGGTGTTGCACAGAAATATTAATCGTGTTCGTAATTTTTTAATATGATTTGAAACTGGTATTCAGTGAAGTGTGGATTATATATTTTTGTAGCTGAAGTTTTGGTGTGTGGCGATGACAGAAACACTTTTTTTTTTTTCTACCATTTTTATTTATTTATTTGCTGATTTTAAAGCTATTTTCTGAGACGAAAGCAGGGGAAATGTTCAGTAATTATTAGGCTTTTTTTTTTGTCTGTTTTGGAATATGACGGCAGCCGTGTGTGTGTGGTTGTTATGTGCAGACCATTTTTTTTTTCCTTTAAATACAGGTTTCATTAATCTCTTCGCTAGTAGGATACTCTCCAAAGCATAATAAAATTGACTGACAGAAGCATGAATGAAATAAACGTATCATGGAACTAAAGGGAATTTATTAATTGCAGTTATTTTTGCATCTGTATAAACTTCTTGAAAAAGACGACGTACTTCCTCATTTCATTCTAGCTTGCTCCAGATGATATTATTTAGTTCTGGAGGACTTTTTGAAACTCTGGCGATTAGATGTAACCCCTGAATTTTTTCCCCCCTCCACAAGATGAACAGAGGAAGGAAAAGCAAATTAAATAAGAAAATATCATGCACCAGATTATATGCGTCCTCCGTTGATAAGAAAACCTGGAATAGTTGCACTTAAACCCTTTCAGTTCATACGCCTCCCTAGAGCTGAAGGAAAGCGTCTGAAAGTAGCAAGAATAAATCGTTGTGCCACGTCACTTTGCTGAAGGGGTTAAAGCGTTTGTTTGTGAAGAACGGTGAAGTAAACAACTGTGTGATATTTTCTCGCTTCCAGGCTTTTATCATTTGCTTTATCTTTGGCTGTAAAGTGCAAAGCTGCTAATGATGCCGTTGATGATCACGCCCAGGCAATTTAGGATTAGCTCAAAATAGCTGACATGGCCCGGGAAAATTGTGCATATCAGAAATAATGATACTTTGGAAATACTCTTTGCTTTTAGATATTTTTTTACGTTTGAAATGTTTATTGGTTTACGTATTACATTACCTAGGAAATACTCGTTGTTCTGGATATTATTTGCGCTCGAAATATTAAAGGTTTACGTATTATCTGCTGTATATTTTGTGTAAGTCTTAGTGTGCTGTGTATCAGTAATAATATTCATAGAGGCTGGAGGAATATGAGTCAATATTATCATCACTTACATAATTTACTTTTGAAATACTTCTTTATGCAGTATTTAAAGCATGTTTTTTACGTTAGTTGAAGTGTGCAAGGTCAAGAAATATGTAAGAAAATAAAGTTGATAAAAACATTTGAAGGATACATGTACTGTATAGTGAAAACTAATCACCGTCATCATCATCATCATCATCATCTTCTTCATTATCATCATCATCATCATCATCATCATCATCATCATCATCATCATCATCATCATCAACATCAAC
>JAGKTI010027023.1:0-13388 GCA_018397915.1 Birgus latro | reverse complement strand
TCATGGCAACATCCAACCTGTACTCGTTCGCTAATTTCCCCTGCTTTTCTTCCCTTGAAATATACCGTATGAGCTACTCTTGTAATATAAATGTATATAAGAAAGGAAGGGAGAAGCCTGATTGACATTTATATTCACCTGGAACTACCTAATTTTATTATGTATTATCAAGATTTCCTACGACTTATTTCTTGGCATATACATTAGCAGCTGTCATTTTCAACTCTTGGCTACAGAGATGCAGTCAGTTCGCTCAGTTGCCTCTCGTATTTCACAGTGAAATGACGTTCCTCCATTTCTGCCGCTTTTGCGCCTACTATAAAAGGCCCTGTGGTCTCTACCCCTGCTAAACATCGTGTGGGAAGCGGTAAAGGACTGTAGATACATATAAGTGTAATAAAGTACTAGAAATAATAAAGTGTGAGTGTGTATATGGGTAAGAAATGACAGAATACAAGCTGCGAATTAGCGCGAGTGGAAGGCTCGTACGCGCTTGTATTTTACATTGCTTCCACAGTGTTTTTTTTTTTTAGTATGGATTCCAAACTACTTGGAAATCATTGAATAGTGTTTCTAGTGATAATATCTGGCAGTGGTATTCAGATTAGGGGATGTCGGGAAGTGTAAAGTGGAGACTTAGTTACCCAACTTCAGAAGTCTCCACAAGTCCTACGGTAGTCGACGAGTGCTAAAAAAAATATCCCAGGAGAAAGCTGACGGCATGTGCCATAGGTATATTTAATTATAATATTCTAGGACTAATTGATTTTTGGGAAATATTTCTAATAAGTCAGTCGGAGCGCGAATATCCCAGCAGGAATGACACTGCGTGCCTCCGACATCCCCGCGGTGTATGGGTTAAGGGGCGCAACCTCACCGGTAGGATAGCTAGATGGTCCATCACCATCCAGGACTTCAATCCCACTTTTCAGTATGTCCCAGGAAAATCGAATGTAGTCACAGACGCCCTGTCACGTTATGTAGCCGTACCTGTCACGTCCTTGCAGGCCAAGACCACTGACAGCACAACCTTAACATCAGAGGATGTTCAAAACTCTAAGCGCAAAGATTCCATGTGGTCCCAAGTAGATTATATCCTTGAATCTGGAGATGCCTTGACCTTACCTGCTCTACCAGTACCACTAGATAAGTTCATACTAAAAGATTGTCTTGAACAGAAAAACATTCCTTACAGGGAGGGATTTGACCATCAGAGAAGTACACCAACTCGTTGTCCCTACTGACCTGATATCTGCGGTCCTTCATAACGTTCATGATACACCTCACGCATCCCATCCAGGTACAGACCGATGCTTGCGCCAAGTACGTTTCGAGTACTATTGGCCAACCATGCATCGCGATATCAATGCGCACACTGACTCTTGCATCTCGTGCCACCGCCACAAAGGTTCCACAGGCTTACCTGGACCGCTCTTACAATATCCAATCCCATCACACCTATGGGAAACAGTGTCCATCGATCTTCTAAAACTCACTCTTACAGAATCAGGCGCAGAGTACTTGTTTGTAGCAGTTGACCACTTCTTACGCTACTGTGTCCTCATACCATTCTCAGATAAGACCGCGAAGAGTGTTGCACGTGCTTTTGTAGATCATGTAATTTGCCCGTTCAGTACACCACATACCAACCTCACTGACAATGGTAATGAGTTCAACAATAGCCTCCTGGAGGAGATCTGTCGCCGCTTTAAAATTAATAAATGCAATGTCATATCTAACCATCCAGCTTCCAATGGCCTTGTAGAATGCCACAATAGAAAAATCTTAGAGTGCCTCAGACACTCCCATAGTTCGTCATGGGATGACTGGATTCCTCAATTGGCATCCTCAATCAATAGCTCCATCAACGCATCCATTGGCGAATCTCCTTTGTCCTCTTTTGCGCTACGATCTTGCGCCCCTGGCCGACGTAGCCATCGCCCTGCCTGCCTACGTGCACCAGCTCCACAAAATCAAGACCCACCTCACAGCCCTCATGGGGAAACACAACCCAAATCAGTATTTATATCATCTTTTCCTCCCACTCTCCTGGCAGTTGCAATACATCTCTGGTAATTTCACTAAGCTCAATCATAATTTCTCCATTCAGCCACCTGTAGGTCGTTCTCGTGGAAAACGAGGTCTCTTTGACCTCGGAGGTGAGATTCTAAGCTGCTTGTTTGGCGTTGCTACAGTCCATGACCTTTCCGGCTTCAAATCTGAGCTAGCTTATTTAGCTTCCGCCCTAGAATCTCGACGCCGAGTCATCAAAGTCCAACACACTATGTTACAGAAGATTACAACCCACCTAAATGAAGTAACTTACACTCAGAACCACTTCACCGACATCTTAAAACAACACGTCTCCAATCTCAACGTCATTTTACAGTTCTTTTATCTCAAACTCAACATGAATAATCTCCAACTAGCCATTGACTCTCTATTCTCTCAGGTCACTACCTTGGTTCGTATCCTAGTCGATGCTATAATGGATGTGCCACTGCAGACTTAGTACCTATTTCAGCTTTCCGCTCTGTATTAGAATGGGCTCACTCTACTATCGGTTTATCCCCAGTACTCCCCTACTCCACTCTCGAATATTACTATCCAGTTCTTGAGGCCACTCTTCTTGCCACATACGTCATCGTCCATATCCCTCTACGTTCTGACATCACCTCCAACCTTTTCCACATCATTCCCTTCCCCTTCTGATACAACAACTCCTTATTGCAAGTCTCTGTTCCTTCAGAATATTTCCTCCTTTCACATGACCATCTTTCAGGTGCCTTCCTTTCTACCACCGACCTCCAGGAGTGTTCCTCCCTCACCCGTACCTCTCGTCTCTGTGCTGCCCACCTTTTCGCTATCTTCCCTAGCAGCGCTACACCCTGTGAGTCTACTTTAGTTCGTAACCATTCCATATACTCGGCCTGTTCCTTTGTTCCAGCTCCTGTACTTCCAGTCCACCATGCTCACCTCAACCACGTCTAGTACTTCTTCTTTACTGTTCCCATCTCTGTCACCATCATGTGTCCTGGTACTTCGGTCCACTCCGTACCTGCTAGTAGTCTCTACAAAGCACTGGATTATTGTACTGTCAAATCAGAGTCAGTCATCACTTATGCCACTCGCTATCACCAATCACTCCGTAAACACTCCTATGACATCTTCCAACCAATTGACATGCCTTCCAACCTGCCATCTCCTAACATTACCGTTATCTCCCCTAACATGCGTATGCTAACATTCCTCAACGACAGTGACTTCATTATGGATCAATTTTCTCTGGCCCTCAGCCTTTCATGGGTTCATCCAACCGTTGTGTTTCCTCCTGTGGTCATCTCTTTCATAAGTTTTCTCCTCGTCTTCTGTGCAGTGCACTGTTGTGTCCGGAAAATGGAACACAGACTACAGGAAATCATAATTACCACTGGCATAGTACGCCCTACCCAAGATTAAGTGCCCTCCCATTCAGTGACTACCTATGCCACTTGATAAGTTGCATAAACTATGGACGGCAAAAGTACAACCAGCAAATGTTGACATATCTCTGATACAGTAATGTGTGACATATAGAAACTAACATAGGAAAAAAAAATGGAAAGACATGTGTACCTTATTTCACAAGAGTTATCTACAGTACTACTAATGATATCAGAACATGCGTGAACGCATACTCTATTTACTCCTTGTATCATATATCAACATTTGTGTATCCTATATCAACATACCTCCCCTTGTAACAATGTATATCCCTAGTTAACATCCCCTTGACATGGCCATGTCCTCCCTCCAACCCCTGTATCATACTTACTCCCTACCATCCCGTGTATCATACTCCCTCCCTCCTTCCCCTGTATCATAATCCCTCCCTCCTTCCCCTATATCATACTCCCTACTTGTACAAATCTCCCGCTCCCTTAGTCATATGAAACACCCCATATAACTCCTCTCTAGTGTCAGGAGACACCATCTCAACCACCCGGGGGAGTATTGTACCATTCCCCTTATATGTATGTATTATGCCGTTATGTACAGTATATGTACAATATATATGCCTCCCTCACTGTATGCCCCCCCTCACTGTATGCCCCACCCCCCACTGTATCCTAGAACTGCAGACGTAAGCAGCGTTCCCAGGTTCAAACACCAACCAATGCCATATGTCCCGGCGGTCGAGGGCTAATATCAGGAGGGGTAACACCTATATCTCTGTGTTCCACAATTAAAGGCCGTAAATAGCTACTCCAGGACTTTCCTTCAACCATCAAGAGAGAGGTATTACACTTTCTTAAAACTAAAATCTTGGTCATAGATCTTGAAGATCTTCGTGGATATCGTTCCAAATTATTCCATGCATTAAATGGGAAATGAAGAATATTCATGACATATACAAAAATAAATAATAAATTTCTCTTAGCAGTAAAGATCACTTGTAGTGCATTAATCATGCACTGATAGTAAGTTGATATTTGACACAGAAATGAGTTTCTCAAATACTGGCACTTCCCAGTTTCCAACTTCCAGGCAGGACTAAAATCATGTGGGTCAGATAAGGCAGTGAATCTTGGGTCACAGGTAAACACACATTCAACCAGACGCCAAAGTTTTAAGCCATCACACCGTCACCCGCAAAGCTTCCTTTGTGCCAGTCCCGCCATCATTACGCCTCCAACTTGTTTACGAAATTGTCATAAAATAAAAATGAAAATAAAAACGTGCTACTTCTAAACTTAAAAGAAACTTTAAACTCTCAAGACAATGTCTAGACATTTCTTAAACCATGCAACAAGTAACATGGCCCTAGATAACAAAGTCATGGTGGATACGATTTGACGTTTTACACTTATTATAGCATTCAGAATTAGCTTTCAGCTGTTCTTTCATTATGAGTATATAGCTCCCTAACTGTAAATAAATTAATTTTAAAAATCGGCTTATTGCAGAGCAGTGTCTCTCAGTACAGTCTGGGACATTCTCTAATGGTGGCTCAATAACTCTTACCCATTTTCTTTACTGTTACAGCATCAACTGCAATAAAAGATCAATTACAGTGAAGTGCTGGGACTTGCTGGTAAACATTCTGTTAGAAAAAAGGACGCCTTTGATAGCAGCACCCGCCCCTGCAGTGTTGTAAGAGAAAAGAATTATTAATGGGGGAGGTGGAGGGCCGAACCCCGGGGGTTTGACCCTCCATAAACGATGATCTGGGTGAATAACTACTATATACTCTGCAAAATTCCGTGTGCTTACGTAAAAACTATGGCATTGTCACCCCCAGGCGGCATTCATCTTGACATGCTGGCGGAGCTTGAAGCGTGGCTGGCAATGCCACCTGCTTGGTGGGCATGCCTACCTATGTAGGGTTTGGTATTTGTCAGCCTCTTGGACCAAGCACCCGCTACATCACTGCTGGAGGAGGCCTGCTGGTGATGTTAGTCCCTTCCAATTTGCCTGCCCAGTTACCATCTAGGGAGGGACTGTTGCCTCTCCACATGTTTGCTGTGCGTGGTTTCCCGTAGTGCTGGAAGATGGGAGTCCTGGGGGTTGAGCGATGCTGCAATGCACTCTGCAGCTAGCAATACACCTCTTTGGTCCCTTATTCTAGTTAGACGGGCGGCCTGGCTGGGTCCAACCAAGTCAATCGGCTGGTCATGCATTGGCTAGGGTCGAGTGGGCACTGGAGTGCTTGGTGACTTCTATTGTCCTTGAGTCACCCTTGTCAGGTCTCCTGGTGGTTACCCGCTTATACTCCATTGCTACCTCTGGGGTCGCCAGTGGTGTCCTCCCTGGCATATGACCTCCCCTTGTTGGGCTCCATGGTGGGTGGAGGGGTGGAGGAATGAAGTTTTGTCTGTTGCTCCATGGAGAATTTAAATAAAAATTCTGTTGACGACAACTCACCTGTTCACGGACACTCTTCCAACTCTTCTTCCCTGATTGCCACTCTGGAGCCTTTCAAGGCCCCTAGGAGCATTTCTCCACTCCCTCAGCATTTAACTGGGACAAGGAGGAAGTCACTACTGGCTGACTCGGCTCTGGGGTTCAGCCTGGAAAACACGGTGCAAGTCAATTTTTCCAAGTCTCTAGAGCCCTCTGCGGGTGGCTCAGAGTTAGATACTGATATTTTCAACTTGCACCGTGCCATTGTTTCTACCTGTGGTCGAGATCCTGTGGTCTCGTCCCAAGGGGATGTTAGCCTCCTTATTGAGGTATCTTCCCCAGATGAGAGCTCCCATATTCAATCACTGACCTCCGTATCTGGCATCAATATGGCTTGTATTCCCCACGCTACCTTTAAACAGTGTAAGGGGGAGTCATTTACTCCCGGGAACTCCTTCGATATCCAGACACTCTGTTGCTGGTGGAACTAAGCTCATCAGGTGTTGCCAACGTGTACAGGGTCCAGAAGATGATTGATGGTGTTCTAACACCAACTCCAATGCTTTTCCTGACCTTTGATAGATTAACATTGCCTACTTCAGTGAAACTTGATTGGCTCTTTCTTCCTGTGAAGCCCTATGTTTTGAACCCGAAGAGATGTCTCCACTGCTATGGGTATGGGCACGTTAGCCACTCTTGTCATCGTGCACAGGCTGACCTTCCTGGTGTCTGAGTCTCTTGTGGTGGATCAAGCCATACCAACGACTGTACACGACCCATTCAATGCTATCACTGTGGAGGTCTTCAACCTGTCTCTTCTAAAAACTGTCCAAGATACTGCCTTGAAAGGGAGATTTTATCCATTCGTACACGTGAGAAGGTTTCATTTCCTGAAGCAAAAAGGAGAGCCCAGACACTCTTCTTTCACCCGGTGGTTGCTTATGCGTCTGGCCTTTCTAGAACAACAGTGTGTTGCCCTCTATCTCAGAGGCAGCCTCGACCCATTCCAGTACCCATTCCTTCAATTCATGATATGCACAGTGCTGTCCCCATGGTTAGTACTGTTGGTCAGAATGTTTGCCGACCGCTACTCCGACTGTTTCCGCCCCCACTTCGGTGGCTGATGACTTGCACAGTTCTGTGGTGGTGGCAGATCTCCACTTTGACCGGATTCATCATCCTGTCATAGCCAGTATGCCCAAGGCTCCATCTGTACCTGGCAAATGACACTGTTGTCCATCAGAGTCCTTCAAACATGAAGACCAGCCACATAAGGTCTCTGTTGTTGACCCTTCTGTCAACACCTCTCCCGTTCCCTCTGTCCAGCAGGTGACAGCTGAAGCTGAAGGTTCAGATCTGGTTGGTCCCCACCTGGGGATGTTGTTGGACAGCTCGTTGGTGCTTCACATCTGAAGCATAGGATGGTCTCCTTAAATGATTCAAGTCCTTTGGACTCTACTTCCACTTCTGGGGCTTCCATTGAGGGCACTGGCCATCCTACATCTCTAAAGGTAGCCCCCAAGCCGCCTTCCAAACAAACTGGTATGCCCACTCCAAGAAGGAGTGTTGTAAAACTTACTTCCTCATCCTCACGTTTGCCTACGGATGTTAGAAAGAGAGTCAGAGTTTCTGGTACTGGACAGGCTCCTCCAAAGGGCTTTCATAAGCATCAATCCAAACCCACTCTGGAGGCAAGGTTGACTCTCTCCTTATGCTGATTCCTTCTTCACTATGGGTACTATGGCACTCTCAGCCAGTATAATGCAATGGAATTGTCAAGGGTTGCATGGTAATTGGGAGGAGCTGCGGACCCTCCTGACTTATTCCCCTATGTGCGTGTGTCTCCAAGAAACTCTTGTAGGCTTTGCCACTCCCCATGCACCACCTGGGTACGATGCTTTTTACTCAGTGCCAACTTAGGGTCCTGTTGGGGGTAGTGCTGTTTTGGTAAGAGCTAACATCCCTCATCGGCCAGTTCACATCCAGTCTGACCTCCAGTGCATTGCTGTGCGGCTGTATGCCCACCGCTGGTATACAGTTTGCTCCATTTATTTAATGCCCAACAGGGCTGTTTGTAGGGTGGAACTTGAGAACCTTCTTGGCCAGGTACATAGGCCCTTTCTTCTCTTGGGGGACTTTAATGGTCGCCACCCTTTGTAGGATGACTGTCTTATTAACCAACGTGGAAGTTTGTTGGCATCCTTATTGGAGGATGAGGACCTTGCCCCGTTCAATTATGGGGCTTTTACTCATTTTCACCCCCGACCGGTTCATTTACTGCAATTGACCTTTCTCTCTGCTCTCCTGACTACCTCCTGGACTTTACATGGGAGGTTATGGAGGATCTCCACGGAAGTGATCTCTTTCCCATCCTCCTTACTGCAGCAGTATCTAGTCCCTGTTCTCATCTACCGAGGTGGAGAGTGGATAAGGCAGACTGGTGCCTTTTCCCCTCTCTGATTTCTGTTAATGTCTCAGTTGAAGACTTTTTGCGTATTGATGAGACTGTTCCGCTCTTTACCTCCGTTCTTCATTCTGCTGTCCTTCATACTCTCCTAAAGCCTCTGGCATGTATCGCTATCGACCTGTCCCATGATGGAATGAGGACTGCAGTTAGCTTTCTCCCGTTATCGTAGATGCAGGACAGAGCATAATCTTGTCGAGTTCAGAAGGGCACAGGCTTAGGCTAGTCAGGTAATAAAAAAAGCTAGGCGGGACTGTTGGATAGCTTATGTGTCATCTGTACACTCAAAGACGCCAGTGTCCGAGGTGTGGAAGAGGGTGCGATAGATTTCAGGAAAATTCAATCGAGGCAGGTCCCCCGTGCTGATGTTTAATGGTGAGCCCGTTGATGATCCTGCAGCTGTAGCCGATATTTTTGCATCTGCTTTGCGGGGGTCAGTCAGAGAGATACTACCTCACCAGGTTTTGCCAGACAATGGGAGATACTGTAGAGGAGGCAAGGGTGCTGGACTATCGTTCAGGGAATGTGGAGTCCTACAACCTCCCATTCTCTTATTGTGAACTCCAATTTGCCCTTTCCCTTTGTCATGACACCTCACCAGGGCCGGATGATATTCCCTATGCCAGAGGCACTCATTTACTACGTGTGAAGGTCCAGACACACAGTTTCCTATGTGGCAAGGGTCCGGTTGAAAGTCTTAATTCATAATGTGATAATAAGAAACAGATAAGAACACACATTTCAATGTATTCAAGCTACATGGATTTATTTTCCTCAAAATGCTGTTGGAAATAAAAAAAACAATAAACAAGTCTTTATTAAAAAAAAAAAAAACTGAATGTACATTTATACTAGAAGTAACCATCCATTCTACTAGGTGAATAGAGCGAATGGGTAAAAAAAAAAAAATAAATGGAAAAAAGAACTAACAGTAAAACAATGCAGGTCTTGGTAAGCACTATTTGGAGGGTCAAAAATCAACTGTTCTTCTAGACGGATGGAGGGTGACTGAAAAAGAAATTCCATACTTTTCTGTAACACAAGCAAAATATTACATAATAGCAGGGTATGTAAGTATAGTACAGTCTGGAGAAAAAAAAAATCTCTCTTTTTGTTGAGGGGAGGAGGATCAGTTTTCTCTTGGACTGTAAATGTAAATATTACTAATACAGACCTGTCACTGAGTGAGTGAATTATCATTATTAGTATGAATAGTGACCTTTATTCCTTCTTGCTGATTCCCTGAACGTTAGTACAAAATGATGTACAACTAAATAATGATGAAGGTGTTCACTGGCGATTCTGAAGCGGGAAAAACAGAATAAGAGTAAAAACTACTATTAATTGATGATCCACATTAAAAACAAATTATTTATTTGTTTATTTATGTTTTCTCCCCTTTTTTGAAGACAGAAAGGTACTGGGATCCAAACAAAAGCTCACCGCAGTCCGGATTCGGACCGCGGTCCGCCAATTGAGTAAAACTGCCCTATGCAATGCTTTGGCACCTGAATGATGATGCACTGTCTTTTCTCTTCAGCCTGTTTAATAGATTCTGGAAGGAATCTTCTCTTCCCTCCTCTTGGGATGGTGCTATTGTCCTGCCATTCCAGAAGCTGGGGAAGGCAGGTTACAGTCTGGAGTATCGGCCAATTGCCTTAACATCTTATCTGTGTAAATTATTTGAGAGAATGGTCAATGCGTGCCTAATGTATTTCCTAGAAAGGAATAATTGTCTCTCTCTGTATCAGTCTGGTTTTCGACAATGTCGCTCAACAACAGATGCACTAGTCTGTCTTGAGGCTGCAGCATGTGATGCTTTTGTTAGGCAGCAGCATCCGGTGTTCAAATGATACTACATGGTCATTTGGTATCTTCCAACAACTCCACTCTTTTGGTTATGTGGCAGGCTGTCCCTATTTAAATTAAATTTTCTGCATGACCAATCATTCAGGGTTAGGGTTGGTGACACCCTGTCTCCTTCGTACCCTCAGGAGGAAGTGGTGCCTCAAGGAAGTGTCCTCATTGTGACTCTTTTTGCTGTAGCATTGGACTGTATTGTCTTCAGTTCCAGATGGGGTGTCTGCCTCACTGTAGGTTGATCATTTAGCTCTATGGTAGTGGTTTTCAATTGGTTGACCGTGGTCCAAATACGGAACGTGGTGACCCTTTCTTTGGACCCCAGCACCTTCCTGTCTCCAAAAAAGGGAAAAAAAACATAAATAAACAAATAAATAATTTGTTTTTAACGTGGATCATCAATTAATAGTTGTTTTTAATTTTATTCTGTTTTTCCCGCTTCAGAATCGCCAGTGAACACCTTCATCATTATTTAGTTGTGCATTATTTTGTGCCAACGCTCAGGGAATCAGCAAGAAGGAATAAAGGTCACTATTCATACTAATAATGATAATTCAGTCACTCAGTGACAGGTCTGTATTAGTAATATTTACATTTACAGTCCATGTGAAAACTGATCCTCCACCCCTCAACAAAGAGAGGGATTTTTTTTTTAAAATCCAAACTGTACTATACTTACATACCCTACTGTTATGAAATATCTTGTGTGTGTCACAGAAAAGTATAAAATTTCTTTTTCAATCACCCTCCATCCGTCTAGAAGAAGAGTTGAATTTTGACCCTCCAAATATGCTTACCAAGACCTGCAGTGTTTTACTATTAGATGTTTTTTCCATTTATTTTTCGCCCAGGAACTCAAATCACCTAGTAAAAAGAATGGTTACTTCTAGCATAAATGTACATTCAGTGATTTTTTTTTATAGAGACTTGATTTTTGTTTTTTGTTTCCAACAGCATTTTGAGGGAAAAAAATCCATGTAGCTTGAATACGTTGAAATGTGTGCTCTTATCTGTTTCTTATCACATTTTGAATTAAGACTTTCATCTGGACCCTTGCCACGTAGGAAACTGTGTGTCTGGACCTTCACACATAGTAATTGAGTACCCCTGCTCTATGGTGTGCTGCTTCGGAATGCCACTGGCTAAGCATCACATGCAGCTCGCTCTGGACAGGGTCTCTTGGTGGGCCACATACACGGCTTCCGTTTCTCTCCAACAGAGACGGTGGCCTTGCATTTCTGCGTCTTGAGAGGTGTTCTGGTTATCAACCAGACCCAGACCTCCAGTTATATGGCCACAGGATGCACTATGTGGACGAGACATGGTTTCTTGAACTTCTGTTTGACAGGAGACTGACGTGGGTACCACTTACCCGTTCATTACGGGTATCATGCCTCAGTGCCCTGTCTCTCCTACGGACTCCACCTCAATTGTCTTGGGGCTCTCCGCCTTTGCCGTGCCTTAGTAAGGAGCAAATTGGACTATGGGTGGGTGGCATACTCTTCTGCTGCTGAGGCCGGTTGCAGCCTCTAAATTCGGTCAATCATCCAGGGATTCGTCTGTCAAGTGGGGCTATCCTGTCTTCCCCGATTGAAAGTCTACTGGTTGATGCAAACGAACCACCAGTGGATCTCCGCCGGCAGTCCTTAATGGTGCGGTGTTGGCACTGCCTTCACCATCTTCAAGCCTCACTGAGTTGTAAGGCTCTCTCTGAGGACGCTCTTCTCCCCTTTTATAACATCCACCCTCGCTATCCACATCCGTTCGCGTACAGAGCGAGGGCTGCCATGGGGGAGCTGGGTATTCAGTCCTTCCCTGTTTGCCCTATGTGTGTCCCACGGGTGTCTCCCTGGCTTCTTCCAGAGGTACAACCATGTGATTGCTTCCTGATAAGAAAGGCCGCCCTTTCCTTATAGGCAGCTTTGTCCTGTTTCTTAAAACACGCCTCTGCTCACTGCAACTCAGTCCCTGTACAGTATATACTGATGGCTCTAAATCCTGTGTGGGGACAGGCATTTTTGTCATTTTTCATGATTTTAGCCGTTGTGGAGCCTCCCTCCTTCGGCATCTGTTTTTACCGCTAAACTTACCACCATATTAGTCGCAGTTGAATTGATTTTAAATTTTCCTCCAGTTTCTTTTACCATTTTTAATGACTCAGGCAGTGCTCTACAAGCTTTGTCTCGTGGCTTCCCATCACATCCCCTAGTCCAGTCTGTCTTGAAGTGGCTCTACTTATTACGTAGCAAGGATACTCTTTACAACTGTGCTGGGTCCTTGCACATGTGGGGGTCTTTGGCAGTAAGCATGCTGACTCTTTGGCGAGAGCTGCTGCCTCTCGCCTTTCCTCTCCTCATTGTCGTGTCCCATCTGGGGATTTATTTGCAGCCACTGTGGAGGTTGCCTGCTACTGTTGGCAGAGGAAGCTGGATGCAGTAGGGGTAAACAAACTCCGCAGCATTTGTTGGAACCTGGGCGATGAGGGGTATGTGGGACTATCCCGACAGTGGGAAACAGCTCTGGCCTGTCTATGGATTAACCACACTAAGCTGACTCATGTTTTTTTAATGGAGAGGGCGCCCCTCGCTATTGTGATGACTGTCTGGTTCCATTGACTGTGCAGCATCTTCTTGTGGAATGCCCCAGTCTTGGGGAGCTTCGTTGGCGGTACCTTTCTGGGTGCTGAGCTGGCAGCGGATCGTATCGTCTTTCCTCGGTGCTTGGGGAAGAGGCTTGTGCTATGAGGGAAGCCACCCTCTCCTTTGTGTTGAGTTCTAGCCTTCTCCACAAGCTGTAAGGCTTCACCTTATTTTAGTTTGTGTTTTATAATGTTGTTGTTTAATTTCAATCTTTCCACCACGTTTTAGTTTGGGTTGTTTCTTTTATGCTGTTGGTTTGTTTTATGCATCGTTTCTCTTTTTGCTTTTTATCCCCTTAACCGCGGGTCGTCACGTTCATGACGGACTTGTGCAATGGATCATACCATGGGGCATCACTTGAGTGACTCTGTGGTATTTTTAGTTCCCCCGGGCTTTCAGGTTTGACTTGTATCATCTATCAGCACTGCCAATGTCCAACAATAGTCAGAGCTGCTAATGTCATCAGTACTCCCATCCACTGTTAACAATTTAGCCATTTTCCCCCATTCTAGACTCCCCTCCCTACCTCCTCTCCATTACCC
>JAGKTI010027022.1:0-13388 GCA_018397915.1 Birgus latro | reverse complement strand
CATGTCAAAGCCAATGTTTTCAACGTTTCTCCTCAGCTGACCAATAATTGCACCACCCTGGAAAGGTAGATGTTATATGTTATCACCCAAATCTTTCCTGCAGCATCAGGAATATGGAAGCTATATTAGTCTGTAAAAAAATTTAAGACAAAAATAATTAACTGTTCATCCATGAATGGCATTACAGTATTGTATGCCAGCAAAAAATCCAAACATCCCTTGCAGTTAAAATTTTGTGGGCCACATCTGGTTGAGTTGTTTAACCTATTAGACCACTAAGAACCTATTTGCTGGTTGTATGATACATGGTTTCCTGAGTGACATGAAACCATTTGGCTTGCCTCTCACTGCTGCCACCCAAAGGTGGCACTACACTGAGTGAGTGGATGGTTAGCAGATGTTGTGCACTATGATACAGAGCATACTGTACAACTTTTTAACTCTCCCTCTTTTTGCAATTTAAAAGACAAATTCATCTTGACCTTGACTTCACTTGCATCTGAGTTTACTCCTGCAGCTGTTATACAATTCTATCTGAGTTAGGACAGATCTCTCATACCGAAGGGCTTTATTAAGGTTATATCTAAACTCCTATTTAAAAAGTCTTTCATCATCATCATCTGGACATCCTTTCCCACCCTAGGGCAGGGTGAGGAGTAGCAAGTCCTTTATATGCTAAAAATCATCTGAAATTTGCTTGAATAAAATGAAAAAGACATCACCACCCACAATGGGGTAAGTAACACAGTTAACATATTTTCCTCACTACCTGACTGCCAAGGTACCTAAGTGGTAGCACTGGAAGCTATGAAGCTGCCAGCCTGACAGCTCCTGGGTCGGAATCCTGGTGCAGACAGCTAGTGACACTGGACTCAGGTGTGCATCCACTCTGAGTTGACGGGTAAAATGACTACCTTGGTTAACAACTAGAGAAGACAACTGTGCTAACATGGAAGATGAAATGGCTTTGAATCCATAAAGTTAAGTGAATAACCTGCCACAGGCTCAAAGGCCTAGGTTATAGAGATGAGTACTGTAAATAAGCCTGTCATCCATCTTTACCTTTTACCTCATCTGATCATGAAGTTTGACAGTCGTGCGATAAAAAATGGTCTCCTTGGCATTATAAATAAGGCAGTTTTTAATCATGAGTTCAAAATCACTAGCAAACTGGTTCACACCATGGTACTGGTGTGCATGGGCCTTCTGAAGCATTGTTGACAGGTCCATTAGGTGTTTTACCACATCCAGGTAATCATGGACCTGAGGGACAGCATGCGGACAGCATGCGGATTGTTATGGTTTGTTGTCATCCAATGGAACTGGGAAGCTCCTAAAACTTGAATACTGAGTAGCGGTTGCATGAAATTCAGTGCTTTAGTTATCTTGGTTACTAGATACATTAATCCTCAAATAAGACTAAACCTCTTGCTATTAGATAACTTTATTCAAATTTCATTATTGTATTGGAATATCATCATTTGATGGTGTACAGATTAAAATGAAAATACAGTATAATTGATGTATCTTTTGACAAGTGTACTTCTACCCCACCCCCTCACCAAGCCCACTACTCCTCAATTTCACAACCCAGCACAAAACATAAAGCATATTAACCACAACCAAATACTCACCTCCACCAGATCCACAGGCTCGGCAAAAATCATCCGTTGGTCCTTCTCTTGGATGAGGTCAATGGTTTGTAGCAACGGGTAGACAAAGGGGGCCAGCTGTATATTCTTTTCCTCAGCTTTCCTGTGCGTAGAATCATCGTTATTGTCTCCCTCATCATTATCATCCTCATCCTCATCCTCTTCCTCACCATCATCATCCTCATCCTGAGCTCTTTCCCACCCAAGGATGAGGTGGGGTAATAGGCTATTTACCCCTATAGAAACTTACACACTAATACTATTTCAATAAAGAAATCAATAAAATAATATTAAATAAGACAAAACAACTTATGCATGATGTTATATACAGCAATTTCTGGACTAATATTTCATAAAACTATTTCATTTACACATTAATATTACAAAAATTCACTTAGGCACTAACTTACATACAATAAACTTATCAATATTACAGAAATTAACTTGTGTACTAATCTCTATCTATCTATTGTCAGATGCCTTAATCCCATAAGGGGTGGCCACAAACTAATAATAGGTAAAATAAACCAATGTATGTAGTAAAAATAGGTTAAGTAAACCAATTTATATACTAATATGAGGTAAAATAAACCAACTTATGCACAAATATTACACAGGATAAACCAACCTATGCACAAATACTGTACTATCTACTTAGTTATACATTAATCTATCTTGTGTCAATTTATCTACCGGTATCTATATATAGCCAGACGCCTCAATCCCATAAGGGGTAATCACAAACAAATCACTTCCATGTCACCCCATCCCCTGTGATTTCACTACCTTCCCCTCAACTTACACCCCCCACCCCCACGTACCTCTCCACTCCATCACATAAACCAACGTACGCACAAATACTGTGCAAAATAAATCCACTTACACCTTGACCAGCTCTCTCTTGGTCTTCTCTCTCTTGCGAATCAGTTCATACAAAAGTCTCGCTCACTCCAGGTCCTGATGTAATCGCTGCCGGTAATAATTTCCTCACGTAGACTTTCAGCCTCCTGATCATCATCATCATTATCACTCATCATTACAGTAAATAAATTAGTAAACAAAAAAGCTTTATTCATGATAAAATACTCCTTATCTCTAAATGCCCCTCTCACATCTGATTGGAGTGCCTTAACCCACTATGCCACCAGGTGTCATAGTGAATTAATTTAATACATAGGGGCAGAGTGGAAAGCTGCCATTAGGTGACAAAGAATGACACATGCAAATGTTGGAGTCTTTATAAATAACACAAATGATACAAAACGATGCAATACAGGCAGCCTCACTCACCGTCAATATGCGCTCCTTATCCTTCACACTGTTGCCTTTGTCCTCTGGTTCCCGAACACTGTTATTGTTATTATTGATGTTGTTGTTGCTGTAGCGCAAGTGTGAAGACGTCAGCTGGCGCAGGAGAGGCACCCCATTCCTGAACTTCCTCTTCAGGGTCCAGTAGGCCAGGAGGCGGTGCATGAACTTCGATCGCTTCTGCATCGTAACCAGCGAGGCCAACTTTGCAATGCTACAGGGAAGACACTGAGTTACTGAAATACACTGAAGGATGAGGGTGTTACTGAAATGCACTCAAGGATAAGGGTGTTACTGAAATGCACTCAAGGATGAGGGTGTTACTGAAATGCACTCAAGGATGAGGGTGTTACTGAAATGCACTCAAGGATGAAGGTACAGTTTTCTCCAAGGACTGGCTATCTGGCTGTTTCTCTGAGCAACACGGACAAAAGCAAGAATAACAACAAAAACAGAGTAAACACACAACAACACCCACAGCTAGCATCTCACACTCAGTATGGGTATAAAAAAAAAAAAAAAAAAAGGGGGGGGGAGAGGGGGGATCACAAGACCTGGATTATTGTCTGCAAATGTTATCATCATCATCATCATCATCATCATTTGTAACCTGTGTCTTAAAAATAATAATGATAATAATAATAATAATTCTGTCCTCCACAGCCTAATTCTATTCTTTACTACAATACAGCATTTTTTTTTTTCAACTAGCATATTTCCTTCAATCTTTCCTTGTCCTTCTGCCTACGGGTGACTTTCTTTCCTTCATTCTTTCCTCGTCCTTCTGCCTGTGGGTGACTCTACTCTGAGTGACAAGTCAAATGGTTTCCTGTACACCAGGACACCATTTACTATGCTGGGTGGTAACCATATAACCAAATTTTGGCGCCTGGTGTTTTGGTGGGTAATTACGGCGCTCCAATCGGATTGAGCCGGTGAAGGTTTATATCCAAGGGATGGTTGGGGTTTACTGCTTACATAATGCCACTCAGGGATGAGTGAGGCTGGTCACTCTCATCTTAAATGTCAGGACCAACTTGCCTAGCCCCAGGCTCCTACGCTCCTCTGTGTTGCGACATGGGATTGGATAATGGATGAGTGGACAACTAGCATATTAATACAGTTTTATGTCTTATCACCATCCTAAAAAATCTTATGCTAGGGTTGACCAAAATACAAGAATACACACAAATAAAATTAATAGTTTTATCCAATAACAGAAACAGAAGCACAAGTATGACAAGTGTGACACGCTGTAAAAACTACATTAATCTACTACAATAGGGATACTGCAACAAGCTACAACAAAACTACAGTACATCAAGATTCACAGACTACATAAATCAGCCCAGCCAATGCCCCAGGAGGGCAGTCACCGGCGCCTAGTCTCCAGCCAAAATTTCACTCGCCAGGTAAGGGGTGGAGTTTACAACTCCACGCATCACCGCGGTATTGGCCATTGTCATACCGTGTACAGGGCAGAACCGGCCTCAGTCCATTCCCCAGCTGCATCCCCACTACAGGGCCGCGACACAGGCTGTAAGTCGTGTCGGTCGGGCAGGACAGGCCAATAGCCATCCGCTTCCTGTAGTTGTGCTCCCAGAGCAGCGCCGCAGTATCAGCAACAAGCCGTGCTGGGTTTGAGGCAGGATCGGCCATTGTCCGTCCCTCTGCTGCTAGTCCTCTTCACTCCATGGTATAGGCCCCTAGCCGCACCAGAGCTACAACCCCCTGTGCCACCACGACATTGGCCTCTAGTCACGTCCAGCCAGAGGCAGAGCAGGCCATTAGCCACCCCGAAGCTGCAGTCTCCTGTGCCGCTACGTCGTTGGCCACTAGTCGCATCAGGCCAGAGTTTGAGCCCGCCATCGTCCGCTTCTCCTCCACAGGAGATCCTGTAACCCGAGAGGACCAGTCCCCCCAAGCCGTGGCAAGGCCTCACCCGAGGTCTTGGTTCCCTGCGACTACAACCGTGCGAGCAGCAGCAGAGGCGGAGTCCTAGCAGACGTGGTAGCCGACGACCAGACCGGTCCACCACTCCTCCAGCCCGAGGTTCACGAGCAGCGATCCTGACGGCGCCGCCACCCTCCAGCCATTGCCACAGTCCAGCCACCCCAGGTTCCTGTGCCCTGGGTCCCCAGTCACCCCGAGAGTTGCCCCGAACACCAGGGTGCGACACCAGGGCGCGACTTTCCTGCTGGTGAGATCACTCCGAGTCCCTCCCGGACTTGACGTCAGGCCTGTCTCCTCGCTCTCTTCGGGCCAAGCCCCTAGCCCCCTGCCTACATGTGGGGCCTCAACCAGGGCATGCTATTCTGTCATTCCTCCAGACAGAGGAACATACCAATGCCCCCTCAGTGAAAGTGTATCAAGAGGACCTACATAGTGTGTGCTGTTTCAAACCCAGGATGTACGTGTATGTTAGTGATTATTTATAGCGTGTCATAGTGATAAATCAACCAGGAACCCCAAGTGTAAGATTTGACGAGCACATTTGTCCTGGTTTAGCATATACCTCGAGTGGAATCCCGTGAAACCCCCTCGGTGAATGATATATTCCAGTGACCCACAGATCAATAATATCATATAGATTGTGCTATTCCCTTGGTCCATTATAACTTATCCCTCCCCAGTGTACCGGCACGCAAGTGAAATGCCACAGTGACCAACAGAACAACAATATCATATTAATCGTGCTATTCCCTTGTTCATGTAACTTCTCTCTCCCCAGTGTATAGGTACGCAATGAAACACCACGGTAACGAATGGAAATACCTCAGTCTCCCCTCACAGTGTATTGTAGCATGGTAGACTCCAACTGAGGTAGGCTGTCGCCCAGGTAAGAGTGTATCGACACCAGGTGTTAACGTAAATTGTATCAGTGTATCGGTGCCGTCCAGTGCTATACTAATAAGGGAAATTGTAACAAGTGCTTTCCTGTGTCTTGAATTGTAAGTGCAATCTAAGTGCAATAAGTGCTGGGTGAATATTACCATAATTTCCCTAAGCTGGTAAAGAGACAGACTTCTAGTCAAGTAAAATCTTGTGTTAACTCATCCCCGGCAAACCCAGCATCTGATGTATGTTAATTGATGTACTATTGTTTCTGGAAAGATATTTGTAATACATATGTGTAACAGTTACTGCCTTGTGTTTGTGTCCAGTCCTTTCCTTAGAAGTGCCGACCCGGTTGAGAATAGGGACCCGCTGTAGCCTGCGTATTTGAGGGACGAGAAACCGGGTCACAATTACGTAGCATAACAATGAGTACAGATGGAAGTTTAGAGGGTGAAGTGCTAGAAAAGGTACAACAAGGAAGAAAAGTTGCTGGTTCATTGAAAGCAGTGATAAGAAACAGGGAAGCGAGCATGGAAGAGAAAAAGCTACTACATGACAGTATTGTGATACCAACTCTAATGTATGTAAGTGAAGCTTGGACCTTGTTGAAGGGACAGAAGTCAAGAGTGAGAGCAGTGGAAATGAGTTACCTGAGAGGAGCATGTACAGTCACATGGAGAGACAGACTGACAAATGAGGAAGTGAAGGAGCATTGTGGTATGGATGTGGATTTGATAGGAAGCATTAAGAGAAACACATTGAGGTGGTTTGGTCATGTGGAGAGGATGGAGAGAGAGAGACTGACAAGGAGAGTATATGTGAGTGAGGTGGAGGAGGGGAGAGGGAAGGGGAGGCCAAGGATGAGATGGAGGGATGGAGTGGAGAGGTATATGAGAGAGGGGGGTGTGAGCTGGAAGCAGGGCAATGAAATGGCAGGGGACAGGGTGACATGTAGGCGATTTGTTTGTGGCCACCCCTTACGGGATTAAGGCATCTGGCAATAGACAGATAGACCTTTACCAGCGAGTTGGCTTACTTCTGATCATCTTCACTCATTAAGCCCTATGGGCATCTCTTGCCGCCCTGCGGGTATATCTTCACCTCTCTTAGGCGCTGTGGGCCGAAGTTCACTGTGTAAAATATAACATACACAGATAGATATGTTTGGGGAGGCTTAACTATATTCATTTTAGGAAGATCACTCTAATATATTACTATAATATGCTTCTTCATTAAATATTTGCTACTGAATTTGAAATAAACATGTCTATAAGAAATAATATATAATCTGTTGAAATGTACTTGTACTTAAGTACAATGTCAAGTACTTGGACTTGGACTTACTAGGCAAATCTTCTGTACTTGTACTTTTCTTCAGTACCTGTACTTGTCTACAAGTACTGGCACATATACTTGGACCCATGCCTGGCATACTATATAGTATGCGACACTGGTTCAACCACAGCACCCCTTATGCCGCCAAAGCAGTACTTGGTCGGAAGCACATTCCCAAAGTTTATTACCCTGGCGGGGCATGAACCCTCATTCTTCAGTGTATGAAAACACACACTTTACCATTGTAACACAGAGGCTCTAGCTAATATAATTCTTTCAGATTTCTCTTCCATTCTGTGGTAATGCTCTTAAACTCTGAATTGTACTCTCTGCCAGGTCTTCATATTCGCCTCTTTCCCGAGTTTGTTTTGGGTGGCATGTATAAATTTGCCACTTTCCCTTCAGATGTATTAATCTCTACTGCAATCAGTTTTACTTGTGGGGGTATATCAAGTTCTATTTCTCTGAATTGTAGATTTTTCTTTATGATTATAATTCCTCTCCGTATCTTGTACTCCTCCAAGTTTAGGGTATCGTTTGATATCCTTGGGGTTAATTTTGTTTCAGTTAGGCAGATAATATGTGGTTCCTTTTTTTTTTGGTGTAGTCTTTCATCTCTAATAATTTAGATACTATTCCATCTACATTTGAGCACATCAACTTAATCATCTTGTTTACATACCTGTCATAGCTTGAGTCTACTGCCTTCCTTCTTTTCATTCCCTGTTGGTTATGTACCACTTTCGTACCTGCAATCCAATTACTGTACTTTGTAAAAAAAAAAAACTGACTTTTCCTCTAATCATTCTTCGTTCTTTGTTTTTGCTTCATCCCTCTTCTTTGGTGTTCCCAATTCCTCTTGAGTTAGGCATCTTTTTATCCATGCCTTTTTAAATGCCTCTTTTTCCTTGAGTTTTCTTAGCATTATTAAATGTTTCCTCTACAGTGTTTGCACTCTGGAAGGTTACTTTCAGGGGCCTTGACTTACGTCTCTCATATTTCCCTAGCCTTTTGTTTTTAAAATGCACACTGATAACGACGCCTACAAGCAACAAAAAGGGGAGAAAATACTCACCTTGCAGGTAACTGGGCCTTCCAGGCCACAACGGCTTACCCCACTCTCTCCCGTAAGCCCCTCCTCCCCACAACCGGACCAGACCCGAGGTAGCAGTCCGGGTGCATTACTCTCCACCCAGGCCAACCCTCGTCAGACTTGGGTTGGGACTTGCACCTCAGCATTCCCACGCAGCGGACCAGTAACTTCCGCCAAAATTGCTAGCGAGGAAGCGACCACCAGTTTTCCCCAACTGCTAACCTCCCCCAAGAGCAGAAACAAGGTCACACCCGCCAGGTAGACCCGTGTGAGGGCGTCTGCCAGATCCCTCCTACCAGCCCTGGGATTTATAGCATGCTGTGCTTGCGCCTGCCGGGCATACCACTGCGGTGTCACCCACCAGGTACGCCGCGGCTGCGCCACACCCCAAGCAGGAGCAAGGTAGCGCCCGCCCGGCATGCCCCATCTAGAGCACCAGCTGGGTATCTCTCTCCTGCCGCCCTCGTAGTAAGGGACGCCTGGACAACGCCTGCCGGGTTTGTCAGGCAGAGGGAACGTCCGCCGGAACTTCTCCTTCCTCCCCTCCGTCAGGGTGCCTTGGTAACGCCCACCGGGCTTGCCAGACTCAAGGAGCATCCTTGGGATCTCCTCCTTTCCCAGCGTGGAGTTACGGCAGTGCCCGCCGGGTCCGCCAAGCTGAGGGCATGAGCTCTGGCTCCCCCTTCTCCACGAAGCCAGAATCTCCCGAAGGGAAGCGAGTCTCTGGTTCGGTCTGACTCTTCTGTGGCTGAGTGGGACGCCCCTCTCTCTCCCCTTCAGGTCTAGCGTGTGACAGACAGGGCAGGGATCCAGTTGGTCCAGCTGCCCCTCTCCTGACGGTCGGTGCTGATGGACTCCCCGGGGAATCCAGGTTGCAGGCGACTCCTGACTGCCTCTCCCTCCCGAGGCCACAGCCCTCCGCCCATGAAGGGCACCCCCTCCTCCTCAGGCTCACCCAAGATGCCTGACGTCCCCCGCACCCCGACCACAGCCTGGGCAGTACACTGGGCCGCCCGCCTCCTAGCCCTCTTCAGTCCTAGTCCCGAGGGCCCCAGTACTCCGGAGGCTGCCTCCCGACGCGAGGTGACGCCCCCACTCCTGCCAGCCTCCCTCCTACCCCGGACCAACATCTGAACCTCCAGAGAGCATGAGGACGCTCTCTCACACTCACTCTCCGGCAGTCACTCCCTGTCCTGTGTGGGACTCCTCGACTCCCCCCCAGTGCTACCTGAGTGTACCGTCTCCCTCAGTAAACAATTCCCTCCTCACTCCTCTCCAGTGTTCTCATGTTCTCCCCAGTGCTCTGGTGTTCTCCCCAGTGTCCTTGTGTGCTACCCAGTACGAGTGAACCCAACAATGATATCCCCAGTGACTTTCCGTAGACCCAAAAACCTACCCCAGGTTCAGTGTACGCTTCAGCGATACGAGGGAGAAATCTCTGAAAGACAGGTGTGGGGAAATAACTTATTGTGTAGTCCTAAGACAGACATGTGGTGTGCCGCAGACTCATCATACCCAGTGTGCCACTCTGCTATTATATTTTGTAACTTAAGCTGTTGTAATTGAACTCTGCAAGTGCCACATGTAGTATTCCATAATGTATTGTTTGTCTAAATATGGTCAATATATGTGCTGTACTGGTTTGCCTGTGTTTTGCCCTGTTCCTTTGGTAAATGTTCTAACCCAGTCAAGTAGTAAAGGACCCCAAAAGCTTGTGCCTAGGACTTGTGGTGCGAGAAGTCGTGGCCTGACACAACGGTAAACCTAACGTTAAGCCGGTGTACTTACAGAGCGAGAGGTCGCGCCATAAAAACACAGTGCATAACAGTTTTATATCTTTATCACAGTCCTTTGATACTTGCTTCTGTATGTTCACTATATTTTCCATCCTCGTTTTGTCTCTTGAGATTCTGTTTTTTTATTTCTTCTTCAGCTATGCCACTGATTACATTAGATTTGTTAATTTCTACAGCTTCCCTGACTAGTTTTGGGTTGTTTTTTATTATTTCTTTCACTTCCTTTCATACGCTTTTTTCTTCTACCTTTGTATCTAAATCATTCTTTACTTTCACCATTTCAGCATACATATCTATTTAGGTTGTGTATGTGTGTGGATGCCACACTGGTCGGTGTTTTCCGCGTGTTCTTTTATCTAACAAAAATTCGTTAAATGAACATAACGTTCGGCCAGCTCAAGGTAGTCGTTTCATTTCGTTTTGTTTCATTTTTGAAGGCACCAACATGCTTGCATGCGTCGGCCTTGGTCACCTAATGGCGACTCTCCTTGCTGCTCGATCTATGGCAGCCTCCATGTTCAGTCCCTTAACCCTGAGGTCACACTTAATGACCTCGTCCCATGTCTTTCTCAGTCTACCCCTCACAACCCCTCCCCCAATATTAACACTTCTCACCTGCACCCAGTTATCATGCCCCATCCTCTCTACATGCCCAAACCATCTCAAACTACCTCTCCTCATCACAACACCAATACACTCCAGTCACATCCTACCTCTCAACTCTTCGATTATAAACCCAGTCCCTCCAGGCCTTGTAAGCTGGGACGCACTGCACATTCACCTAATCATTGTCATTTCTGCACATTTGAGCCTGCGAATATCCTCTTCCTTTACTGTCCAGGTCTCACTACCATACAGCATCACACTCCTAACACATGCAGCATACAAAGACCCTTTAGCACATAAGGAGAGTCCTCTCAATGTTAGGAAAGGCAACAGCTCCCTGAACTTCTTCCAACCACTTCTCACCCTGGCAACCGAGCTAGCTCCAGCCCCACCTCCAGCACATTATATGTCTCCCAAATAACAAAACTCTTCCACACACTCGAGAGACTCACCAGCAAGTTCAATCCTTTCACGCCTAACGATCTCCACCTGCTCTCCCCGACACACCGCACACATAAAATCAGCATTATCTCGCAGTCTACCTCTATATCAAGGGTTTGCTGTACCTACTACTGTTCAAGTATTTCAGATAATCTGCTGGATGTACTATATGTTGGGCACATACAAGAAAAAAAATTGCAAGACAGGGTTACTTATTCCCCTCCTGACTTATGAGTTTGATTACATACTTCAGCTCATTTTTACTGCAAAGCACTTTGGAAATACACTGTAATCATATTAATGTCATGCATAAATGGAGTGCATGCATACCACAATAATCAACAAATTGAAAACCAATGATACAGAATAGGGGACCTACCCCCGGATTACCGTCTTGTACTTTGCTTGCTTCGCTCTTCCAGTGATCAGCAATTTGAAATGCACACAGCTCACATCATGCATTTTTCAACAGTGCAAAAGAAACATTGTGTTTATCTTTATACATTGGATCAGCATGCATATATTCCCCTTACATCATCCTCATCACCCTTAATCTAAAAAAAAAAAAAAAAGAAAATGGCAGACCCACATTTATGAAGCTGCATCATTCCACTTGTTCCTCCAATGCTGGAGGAAGGGAGAGAGAGAGAGAGAGAGAGAAAGCAAAACTAGGTACCCTTATGGCAGCTGTACAGAGGCCAAAATCACCTGCATGGGATGTGTGTATTTACCTAATTGTATTTACCTAATTGTGATATACAGGAAATGAGCTACGCTCGTGGGGTCCCGTCTCTGTTTCTCAATAAGTCAAATTTTGCCTTAAACTCATTTAAGTTTTTAGACTGGACGATCTCTTTGTCCAGGCTATTCCACAGGTCTATACATCTATACGGAAAACTATATTTCTTGATGTCCTTTGAGCAGCTTGGCTTCTTTAGTTTCATTCCATGTCCTCTTGTTGCTCTCTCATCCCACACAAACAGATTTTCTCTGTCAATTTTATCTACTCCTATCATGGTCCTGAACACTGCAATCATGTCACCCCTCTCTCTCCTTTCCTCTAAGGAGGGCAAATCCAGCCTTTCCAGCCTCTCTCTGTATGGCAAATCTGCCAGACTAGGGACCATCTTGGTTGCTGTTCTTTGTATTCTCTCAATCTTGGTTATATCTTTCTTTTTGTGTGGGGACCACACTACTGCTGCATATTCTAACCTGGGCCGGATCATGGCCACTATCAATTTTTTCATCATCTCCTCATCCATGTAATGAAATGCCACTCTTATATTGGTCAAGAGTTTATATGTCTCTCTCACTATCTTATTTATGTGCTTTTCAGGTGACAAACTATCCTGGACCAGCACTCCCAAATCTTTCTCTTCTCTCGCTTTTCTAATTGGTTCATTACCCATCAAATAATTCAATGATGGCCTCTTGGTACTTTTACCCATTTCCAATATTTTACATTTTTTTGCGTTGAATTTCATTTCCCACATCCGGCTCCAATCATATATCCTATCCAGATCCTCCTGTAGCATTTTACAGTCCTCTTCAACCTCTACCTTTCTCAAGATCTTTGCATCATCAGCAAACAGGCTTGCGTAGCTGTTCACTCCATCTACCATATCATTTACATAAATCAAGAACATTACTGGTGCCAACACCGAGCCCTGTGGGACACCACTTGTTACTTCCCTCCATCCAGATGTCCTGTCCTTTATTACTGTCCTCATTTGTCTGTCACTCAGAAAGTCTCTCATCCATTCCAGGAGGCTTCCCTTAAGTCCTCCTATATGCTCTAATTTCCATAATAGTCTCTTGTGGGGTACTTTGTCGAAGGCCTTCTCCAGATCTAAGTACACACAATCCACCCAACCGTCTCTCTCCTGTAGCACGTCAATCGCCCTTGAGTAAAAGCTCAACAAGTTGGAAATACATGACATTCCACTTCTGAATACAAACTGACTTAAAGTCAAAATATTCATTTCTTCCAGATATTTTGTCCATCTATCTTTCAGGATTCCCTCACAATTTCACGACCATGCTGGTTAGGGACACTGGTCTATAATTCAGGGGTTCTTCCTTGTTTCCTCCCTTATAGATTGGCACCACATTTGCCCTCTTCCATTCCCGAGGCACTTTCCCCTCTTCCAAGGAGCACACAATTAAATTGTGAATCTTATCCGCCAGTTGTTCTCTGCATTCCTTCAGTACCCAATTAGAGATTCCATCCGGTCCTGGGGCCTTCCTTACATCTTGAGCTCCCAGTAATTTATACACTTCCTGCACTTCCACTTTTATATCTTTTATCACTACATTTCT
>JAGKTI010027020.1:0-13389 GCA_018397915.1 Birgus latro | reverse complement strand
ATATACTGATCGACTTTTGTTAAAAAAAAACTTGTCCTCAGTTTAAAAAAAATAAAGCCACCCCCAAATAAAAAAAAATGGATTACCATATAATTAACGTTGCCACACTCAAGTTTTATCAATCCATAGATAGATGTTTTATAACTTTATAGACTTGCTCAGAAGATTTTAGAACTGTTTAGAACTTTCTAGAACAGTTTGTAACGTTCTAGTATGGTTTAATATTGTTTAGAACATTCTAGAATAATCTAAATACTATAAAACTGGGCGCAGTTTTCAGCATCTACGTTATCTTCGCAGTATGCAGGTGAAAAGTCAGCAAAATAATTGCTTAGTGTGTTACTGTTATATATCAAATAGTTTTGTTTTTCAGATAAGCATGATGTCGCACAAAAGAAGTGATACTATCGTACAGAAGAACAAGGATGCCTGGACCAATAATTTGGTGCGGTTCCAGCAGTCACACAGAAGAAGAGGAATTGTGCCTTTAGAAGAACTTTCATAAGAAGAAAAATGCAGAATGCCAAACCAAATGTAAGTTGTTGGACGTTACCAGTTTTTTGGAGCAAAAATCAATTTATGAAAAGAAAAAAATAGTCAAAATTTCCAAAGAAGTGACAAAATTAGGGGAGAATAAACTGAACTTTCCACATGTGTCAGATCAACCAATACAAGCAAAGCCTGACAAGGTGCTAAAATCTAATGATGAATGTGTCAAGAGGGGAAAATATGATGCCCTGAACAAACTTTTTGATATAAAAGGAAATGGTCAATGGGTATCCACTGAAGATAAACAACTCTACCACCTACAAGTGCAAAGCAAAGGAGAAGTGTGGTACTCAACAGGTCAAGTTGCAAGTAAGGAAACCATTTATCCTTCAAAAAGACAAAAACTGCCTGATGAACCATCATCATCTTACGATTTTTCATCTAGTGGTGGATACACTGAATCCGATGACTGCGAATGTAAGGATGAAGATAAGACTAATCATCCACCAAGCAGAAAACACAACAGAAGTAAAGATGCTACTAACTTTATGACGTCCGATGGAGTATCGACAATTAATCCTGCTAAAATATGCAAACAGTTGTTACATGATGGTACTGACATTCCAGCTCCAAGTCAAGCAGCAATTTACAAGTCAATATACAAAGAGGCTGCTACACTGAAGGAGGAAATGACTGAAAAGTTACAGTTGGAAACATGGTCTTAACATTTCGATGGAAAGAGGATAGATGAAAATGAGTAACAGGCAGTACTACATGATGTGTAATTTCGAGGTAGGCTACAACACCATGGTGAAAAAGGGACACCTCTTTGACATTATTTTGGCCTCATTGTTTAATGAGGCTTGTAAAATAACCGATCTTGATGGCCTCGTCAGAAGAAAATTTTTATTTGATGCATAATCTACAGTCGGTTTTATGACACTGTTTGATAAAATATTTTACCATGGGGAAGATACTCTTATAACTACTGTTATAACTAAAACAGCAGTTTACTGCAGTAATAAAGATGAAAGTTCTACGTCTGCTAGACTAAGAGTTCCAGATCACTTCTGTAGAAATACTGCGTTACGTGCCTTGTGATATTTTCACAGAATCTGAATTTCTACTTTATCGTTCGTTTATTGATTTTTCCTACGTTTATGGTTAGGTATTTCATGTTTCTCCAGAAAAATATGGCACTGAAATGTGTGTCTACATCAATGCCATTTTTTGTGTAATAATGTAATATGTCTTAGATAATGCATCCTTTGAATTTCGTACACGAAATTTTAGCACCAAAGTAAGAGAGTTATCTCATCATAATGGATGGTAGCAGAATATAATAGACAAGTTTAACAAGGCAACCTTCCTTCGTCTTCGAGTTGGAATGTAAAAAAAAAAAAAAAAAAAATCCTGCAGCCATTTTTCGTTATATAGTAAGTCGTTACCACATGTGCTACTATTCTATTGGTATATAAATGAGAAGTTATAGGCACCACTTATTTTAATGACGGCCAGAAGTGTCAGTGCCTGTGGTTTTTAATACAATAATAACAATAAAGAGAACAGGCCATTGGTTCAGTACCCAAAGACCACCACATACTAAAACAGAGGTTGCCCTAACCGACATCCAGCATCATACTTTTGGCAGAAACGTTCCATAAAATATCAGTGTTCCGTTTATCATACTTACTACCACCAAGCAATCTTATATAAGTTACGAATTGCCTCAAGATGGCAGGGGTTCATTCCGTACTATTAGTGAACATCCCAATAAAAAGTCTAGCAAGCAAAATCGTACTAATAATGAGAAAAACAAAATAATTAGACTTCATCGTACATGAGGATGTGAAGTCTTAATACATGTGCAAGGAACAAATGGGTCCAACTTTCACCATTCAGAGGCTGGGATTGTAGATGCAGAAAGCAACGGAAACTGAGCAGCAGTGAATAGCATCATATTTCCTCAAAGAAGCATATGCGTGGATATTGTGTTTGTGTGGTGTGTGTGTGTGTGTGTGTGTGGTGTGTATGTGGGGGGGGAGTTAGGTCTATATTTGGGTGTTGGAGTGAGGATGAGTGGATGTGGAAGGGGGTTGGTCAGGACTGGATGCAAGACTCAGGAAAACGGTGGCATGATTTTTTTGTGGATCCACAAGTATCAACTCTTTATAACTCACAGTCACACCCTCCACAATTTACCACCAGATCCCTCTTTTCATCGAAATGATTCCATGAAAGCATTTATGTAAGATATGTAATACTTATGTTTTGCTGTCGTAATTCAACATTCAATGGTTTGACAAAAATACGGGGGCATACGCTCCTCATACCCTTCCCTACCCAGAATCCATGGCTGGTGTGTGTGTGTGTGTGTGTGTGTGTGTGTGTGTGTGTGTGCGCGCGCCCGTGCATTTGTGGGCATGGAGGTATGCATGTATGTGTGCATGCATACGTGCGTGCGTAAACGCTCACTTACGGGGAACTTGCTGGGCCTATTGCCACCAAAAGTAGGACATGGGGCAAACTGAACCAGCACATGAATATGTCCTCCGTCCTTTTGAGCCTAAGCCTTCTGAAATTCATATGTGCACTACTACGGTAACCCGTGAACTTTTATGTGACAGATGTGACCAGGAAAAGAAGCAATCAGGCACTATCAATTTCCCTCATCTATGCACAGATATCGCCAACTTAGCATGTGATTTAGCACTTGCACGCCTCTTCACCCATGCATATTTGGTGGAGATGTGGCAAGGCTAGCTGTCGCTCTGGCTGTGAGATATTCCCTCAACCCACGCATATGTAGCAGAGATGTGGCCAGGCTAGCGTTCGCTAAGGCACTGATACATCTCCTCGAACCATGTATATGTGGTAGAGACTTGGCCACGCTAACGTTCGCACTGGCAGTGACACATGGATTTCACCCACGCATATGACACATCCCCTTACTCACAAATATGTGTGTGATAGGCTACAAAGGAAAAGATTGATATGGATACTTACCTGGGTAGACAAACTCAGCTCCTGTGCTTCAAGCTTTGGGATCATAGTCCACGACGGAGATTTCAACCCCCGAATTCAGTGGCATTATTTCCACAGTTATCGAATTGTGGAAAGTATTAAAAATATATGAAGTAGATAGGAATTTGCTGAAGGCCGTGAAGAGTATGTATGAGGGTGCAAAGGCGTGTGGGTAGTGAACTGAGTGAATTTTTCTACTTGAAGGCTGGATTGAAACAAGGATGTGCCATGTTCCCATGCTTGTTCAATCTGTATATCGTTAGGGTTATAAAAAAGATACTTGTACATGGTAGGGCAGTGTTTGGAAACTCCCTGTACTGTTGTTTGCAGACGATACTCTGTTGTTAAGTGAAGACGAAGGGGAGCTGCAAGGCTTGGTGAATGAGTTTGGGAGAGTGTGTATGAAACGGAATCTAAAGGTGAATGTAGGGAAGAGTAAAGTTATAGTCTTCGAGAAAAGTGGTCAGTGAATGTACAGTGAGGCTGGATGAGGAGGAAATGGAAAACGTGAGTGTATTTAAGTACTTGGGTAGTGTGATGAGTAAGGATGGAAGTTTAGAGCGTGAAGTGCTTGAAAGGGTACAACAGGGAAGAAAAGTTGCTAGTTCCTTGAAAGCAGTGATAAAAAACAGGGAAGTGAGCATGGATGTGATAAAGCTACCACATGACGGTACTGTGATACCAACTCTAACGTATGGAAGTGAAGCTTGGTCCTTTTTGGAGGGACAGAAGACAAGAGTGATAGCAGTGGTAATGAGTTATTTGAGAGGAGCATGTGGTGTCACATGGAGAAGCAGACTGACAAATGAGGAAGTTAAGGAGCGTTGTGGTGTGGATGTGGATGTGATAGGAAGCGTTAGGAGAAACACACTGAGGTGGTTTGGCCATGTGGAGAAAATGGAGAGTGAGAGACTGACAAGGAGAGTGTATGTGAGTGAAGTGGAGGGAGGGAGAGGGAGGGGGAGGCCTAGAATGAGATGGAGGGATGGAGTGGAGAAGTATATGAGAGAGGGAGGTGTGAGCTGGGAGCAGGGCAATGAAATGGCAGGGGACGGGGCGACATGGAGGCAATTTGTTTGTGGCCACCCCTAACGGGATTAAGGCGTCTGGCAATAGATAGAGATTATCGAACATTAAAATTACAGTATATTGTGAAGGACAAGCATAATCTACGAAATTCGAGGACTGAGATGATATGGGGAGTATTTGCATTAGAATGCAAATCGAACAGTGATACGTAATCTAGCTACTGTAAACATTCTTCTTGTACTGCATGATCATTATGGCGCCAATAGAGAAATGATACAATTCCGTGTAAGATATTCAGAGGATGCATTATCTAAGACCTGTTGCACAAAAACGTGACGTTGATGTAGTTACACATTTTATTGACGTATTTTATTTCTGGACAAACATGAAATCCCTTAACGTAAACGCAGAAAAAAAAATCAATAAACGAGCGATAAGGCAGAAATTCATATTGTGTGCAAATGTCTCGAGGCACGTAATGCAGTATATCTACAGAAGTGATCTGGAACTCTTAGCCTAATAGAAGCATAACTTTCATATTTATTTTAGCTGTAAACTTCTGTTTTTGTTACAACAGTATCACTCCCACAATATTTTATCTCGTAATACATCATAAAAGTTGAACATTACGCAACAATTTTCTTTTCTTTTCTGACGAGGTGAACGAGATCACAGTAATTTTACAAACCTCGTCAAAGCAATGAGACCATGATAATGTCAAAGAAATGTCCCTAATTCTCCATGGTGTTCTAAACTACCTCGAAATTACACGTCATGAAGACATGCTGCCTTTAAAATTAAGCAGCCTCATTTGAATGGCACTTTTTTTTTGGGGGGGGTCCTCAAGATGTAAACAATTTGCGGGTCGTACAAGATTAATTACTGGTCTTTCAGGGACGTGTACCATCCTAACAACTCCCAGTCGTTAACGTGACATTACATTTTTATATGTAACGTCACAAGCGAGGCTACGGGGTGAAAGTTATAACAATCACTTCATCGGAATGTTCTGAACTGTGTGGGGAATGGTTGGAAATCACTGGCAGATACGACACCGTAACTGTTTTGTGTGTATCACGTATCATGTTTTAATGTGAATGATAGTTACTACAGTATGAAAGTGTTCAACATTAGATTATCTACCGAGGTCAAAGGATTTGCCGCTTCCATTATGATGCGATTATTTATTATACAAAGCAACATTATGAAGAGCATTTTCGCACACGGCATAGCTACATTAATTCATCAAGAAGTGAAACTAAATTCGAATCGGGGTTCACTCAGACATAGCATATCAAAGCCCAACTGGCATCACCTGACGTTGCAAAGGTTACAGTGTTACCACACGAAACGCGGAGAGGCTGGCTAGCGATGTACCACGTCTTTTCTGAGTGACTGTACTGTACAGGCGTAAGCACGTAAATACGTGCGTATGTAAGTGCACACTTAAGTACGTACGTAGGCTACGTACGTGAATGCTTGTACCTGCATAGGTGCATACATAAGCACGCACATAGATGCGTAAGTACGTGTATAGATCCGTACATAAGTATGTATATAGGTGCGTACGTAAATTCGTACATAGGTGCGTACGTAAGTACGAACATACGTACGCAAGTACGTACATGGGTGCATGTTAGTATGTACACCCGAGCTCATAAATTCGCCACCACGTACCCTAGCTGTCTGCGTTAACTGTGCTGGTAACACTGTGTGGGGGAGGGGCAAGAGTACGTGGAATATATCCTCCGTCCCATCATAATCCGTATCTGGTTTGGTTTGGTTTCTTAAGATTCGTCTGCAATAATGGACGCTATCGACATAGGGTTACTGATCCTAGATATTACGTATCACCTTTATCAGTGGAAGGGAACTGAGGCATGCACATTATTAGTAGTAGCGTCGAGCTTTTAATACTAAGGATTGTTTGGAGCTGTAACTGGTTCGGTTACCGATACAGTTGTCTCTGATTTATTCGAGAAATCGTCGTAATGGCACCTAAGACCAGAGATCAGACGCTACAATTCTGGCTACCAGCAAACATGGCTCAAGACCCTCAAAAATTAAGCCTCCGTTCTAGACTTGTTGTCAAGAGACAAGCAGGAATGTCTGTTGCTGCCATAGCAGAGGATGAAGGAGTGTCCAAAACAATAGTCAAAAATTGGTGGAGGAGGTGGCAAGCAGAGGGCGATGTATGCGACCATCCAAGAAGCGGGAGACCGAGGAAAACAACACCTGATGACGACCGGAGAATCATTGACCAGACAACACGAACACCCATCATCAATGCCGTACAAATCGGGGAGCAACTTCAGTTTCAAGTGTCCAGACAGACGGTATGCAAACAACTTCATGAAGACGGTATGCATCATAAGATCTCTGCTGAGAAGGAAATGTTAACTGAAAGGCATCGGAAGGGCCGCCTTGTGTTTGCACAACAGCATGTGAACATGGACCTTGATTATTGGGGGCGAGTGATATTCTCCGACGAAAAATCATTTTCTTCTATCACACACGGACGGCCTCACTGTTGGCGACGCAGCGGAACAAGATACAACCGTGAAAACATCTATGAAGTAGCACGTAGTGGCAATGTGAGGTGCAATGTGTGGGGCTGGTCCATCTATACGGTGTGGGTGAATTGGTTGCTATCGAAGGCCGATTGACTGCTGAGAAATATATTGAAATATTAGAGGAAGTAATGGTCCCTAGTTCGTGCTGTGGCTACACCTTTTCCTGAACGGATTATTTTCATGCAGGTTGCAATAATATATACTATCGACTCCATTTCCATTTTCATGGCATATAATCACCAGTTATTTGAACTTATCGCATATTCAGCACATCTATAAATTACCAACTGAGCCTTACCTATGATAATACAACATTTTCTGTAATGGGCCATCATTGTCCATGTGTATTTATGTCATTCTTAGGACAACTGCCCTGTCCATACTGCACGAATCGTAAGCCGATGGTTCAGGGACCAGCCGGACATAGATCTGCTGCCGTGGCCAGCTAAGGCTGCAGATTTAAACCCAGTAGAGAACTGTTGGGTGATGATGGTCAACAGCTGGCCAGAGAGACAGGAGAGGACACCTGACGCACTTGTGCAGCACTGTATGCATGAGTGGGAACGACTCCGGAGACGACAGGGCGATATCTACAACATTGTTGCATCCTTCCCATCTAGATTGCAGGAAGTTATTAACAAAGACGGCGGATGGACACATTACTGACACATTACAGATATCAGTAAAACATCTACTGTATGTGGCACAAAAATTCCTTAAATAAATTTTCAGCCTGCAAAATTATTGCTTCACGCTGTAGTGCAAAGATGATTCGGTCACTTTTTTCTTAGAGCCTAAGATGTGTATGTGTGTGATTGCTACCTCCTTTGGGGTGAAGAAGCGTGGATATTAGTAATACGTATCTGTATTTTACAATATTGAGCTGAATGCTGCTCACAGTACCCATTCACTAATAAAGTGACATATAGTATATCGATTATATCTTTGTATTTACCAGTGTTGATGGATGAATAAGCGACACCTGTATCGGTAACCGAACCAATTACAGCTCCATACAATCCTTAGTATTAAAAGCTCGACGCTACTACTAATAATGTGCATGCCTCAATTCCCTTCCACTGATAAAGGTGATACGTAATATCTAGGGTCAGTAACCCTATGTCGATAGCGTCCATTATTGCAGACGAATCTTGAGAAACCAAACCAAACCAGATACGGATTATGATGGGACGGAGGATATGTTCCATGAACTCTGGCCCCTCCTCCACACAGTGTTACCAGCACAGTTAACGCAGACAGCTAGGGTACGTGGTCTGGTCACGAATTTACGAGCTCGGGTGTACATACGTTCATACGTAAAGATGGGTTCGTAATTATGTACGTGGATATGTACGTAAGTATGTAGATGCGTAACTATGTACACAGGTGCGTACGTAAGTACGTACGTAGGTACGTACATAACTACGTCCATTGATGCGTACGTAAGTACGTCCATAGGTGCGTAAGTTAGTACCCACATATGTGCGTATACGTACAGTCGTCAGCACAAATTCGCTACAAGCCTGCTCGTGTGATGTGGGTCGTTTTGTCTGGCAACAGTGTACAGGAACTAGTTGTCACACAGGCTTGTTTACACTTTAATGGCGTGTTTGTAAGAATTAGTACTATAAATCGCCCAGAATACAATATTCTTTATATCTGATTAGCATAAAACTGTGCAAAAGACGACAGAAGAATGTTGTGGAATGATGAAACTTCTGTTCTCTTCTTCGTACGCCTTCCGATGTCCTCTCCAACCTCCTCCTCTTCCCCCCTCCCCCTGCTTTGCTTCACTTTCCACTCCCCTCACTGCCTGCCCTGTCATCTTTATACTATCCACGGCGCTAATCTACGCAATGAACCGCACTCTTCTCTATTTCATGTTTATTCCTGTAACTTTTTCGCTTCTCAACATTCAAGAGCTTGTTGCCACGAAACAGTCTTTTTCTCCCACTCTGTACTCCAAACATGATCCAGCAGTTCGAAATATTATTGGTTATGACACTGCTTCATGAATCAGTGAACAAAATGAGGAGAATGGGAACATTTTCCTAGGGAAGAGAGACGGCAAGAATTAGGAGGAATGGGCACAAATTATTGATTTCGCCTACTGAAATAACAGCCACCGACTGCCAGGCTCACTCATAAAAAACAAAAACAAGGAATACATCACAAGACCGAGTCCTCAAACGTTTCTCTATCTTGTCGCTGTTGGCAGTGACAAGGGGTGGAGAAAAGAGTGACAGCTGGAATAAAAGGAGTGGGAAGGAGACGGTGAGAATGGGACTCGAACAGGAAGGAATATTGATAATTAGCCTTGGATATAGTTAGTTTTATTAAAGTACTGCGAGAATTTGAGAACAGGACGGGCTGGGTTTAGTAAACAGTCAGACAGAAGTGCGATGCACCAGTCGGGTTAGTGCCATGGATAAATGAATGAAGGTAGAGAGGGTGGATGGGGTAAGGAGAAAGTGGAGAGGCATGAACGTGGGTGGGGGGTAGGAGGGAGTTGGAGGTTATATTGAGGAATACCAGAATATTATGGTCATACGTCGTTCCATAACATTCTTCTGCCAACTCTTGCATTTTTTTATACTAATATGATACGGTATACGGAAGATTGTACGCTAGGCTGTCTCTAGTACTTCCTAAAAACACGTCTTTAAAGTGTATAAAAGTCTATGCGGCAACTAGACCCTTTACACTGTTGCCAGACGAAAGGACTCACATCACACAAGTAGACTTGCAGCGAATTTATGCTGACGACTGTACATGGGCGCATACGTAAGCATGTATACATACTTTCTTGCATAAAGATGCATACGTAATTATGTATGTGAATGTGTACGTAAGTACGTACGTATATGAGTATGTAACTATGTAGAGAGGTGTGTATGTAAGTATGTACAGTACATAGGTGTGTACATACTGTAGGTAATTCCTCCACGTCGCAGATAACTCACCAGTGTTCTGGCTGGGATCAGGTTGTCGATATCATGTGCCTCTACTTCCGAATCACGATCTTGTAAGTGTGGTCTGCAGCACAAAATGGCGGCCAACACAGTTTGTACACACCAGCGTAACACCGAAAGGGTGCGGCACGGCCGGTGTGCCAAGACACTGCGATGGTTTGTGAATCGGATTTTTTTTTTTTTTTTTTTTGTATCCGACTCCGGGCATAGGCCTCACAGCTTGCTGTCAAGGCCCAACTATCCTCCTACATACCATACACCTCTACATGTCACCACTTCGGCGCTAACACCCACCATACTGAATACATGCTGGGGTCGTTTCATACAGGACTGGTGTATTGGTATTAGCGGGGGTATTTTTACGACGTGTCGGCGGGTCTTCTGCTAGATTGGCAATGACTGATTTAATGAAATTCAAATCCTTAAACTATTCCCTGCCCCAGCGGGGATTTGAACCTGGGTCCGTTAGGACTGCAGGCCACCTGTCCACTGATTGAGCCACTGCCTCCCCCACTTATTACTTTACTAATTTACTGATTCAGAACTACAATTAATTGCCTCATGAAATGAACAACATATATATAGCGTCATGAATTATTAGTTGTATATGGAAACTACTACCATTCTCAGTATTAATGTTACTGGACCTCTTCCCGTTTTCTTACTGGAAAGTTCCACGTCTACTACGCTAACTCGTGAATTTTAATGCATGGGTTTGTACTTCCACACTTAATAATCATTATTTCATTCCATTTGATACCAATTACACACATTGCATTAATAATACAACTGAATGACGTCAGACGCAGTAGCATTTTGTTATATGTATTTATAATGGATCATTAACCATAAAATAGCCAGTTCTGGGGATAAGAAGGCACTTAGGACCATCATTTTGCAGTTAAGTTCTAAGATGTGCGGAATTACCGTTCACAAACAGGACCTCTCAGTGGGGAAAAATCTTCCGTAAGTAGTCTTTATGACCATATTGTTCTGCTTATGACCATTGTGTGGAAATGTGTTTGACTATGTGGTGATGATAATTAGTACGTGGCGGTGTTAATTACCATGAGGTGGTGTTCATGCCAATGGGGTGTTGTTTATGACCGTGAGGCGGTAACTATGAATACGTGGTGCATTAATTCGAGCGGCACTGTGATTTTACGGTTTATTGGATTTAGATTTTATGGACAGAACTTTTCGAAATGTTCTATAGGTAATATTATAGTTTGAAATTAGGACTCATAAGCAAGCCTACTTCCGGTTTAATCTTAACCTAACCTAATCTGATCTAACTGAATCGTTGACATCTACATTCGGAAATCTAGATCACAATGCCATAATTCGAGGAGTTTATTGTCACTCTTGTGCTGGGTGTCATATTAATTTGATTATGATCCAATGATGTCCATAGACAAGAAGCGCCTCTGTGAGTGCGCCTTTTCTGCTTTGCTCGCTTTCGAAACAGAGAGAAAAAAAATGTTGTGGTAATCTGTATCGTCCTCTCTAACACGTGCCTCGCATTCAGAAGCAGCAGCAAACTATCAGAAAAAAAATGTTTATGTGCTGTGTACTTCTGATTTGGTTATGTGTTTCTTTTGGTTACAAATTAATTCAAAGCAATACCGGATTAGTATATTTCGTTTTTGAACGAGGTAGGTGCAGAAGAAGGATGCCTACACGTGGCGGCACTAAACCTGGCAGCTCCAGTGCCGGGTTGTATGAGTGTTCAACCGCCACCTATCTCCCCCAAACTGGGATAGTGGTTTGCAGGAGAAGAAATAACTTAGTCTGTATTCAGTTAGGTAACATCCATTTGAAAATGCTGCATTAATAATAACAATAATTCAGGAAGAATTTTTTACAATCTGCTGATGGCAGGAAGCAGGGGGAGGTTGGACGGCGTGAATACGTGGACCAAGCAAGACGGAGCGCGACATGAAAAATGTTGAGCTGCTGCTCTGTACACTCTTGTGTTCATCACGTATCTTCTCATTCTCTCATCCACACACGAAATCATTCATTGACTGCTGTTCATGGAACTCACCACCTACTCTCCTTATCACTCGCCATGTATACCGGCGTGTAATTTTGTACTACATAAACAGGTTTTGGTTATTGCCACGCCTTTTTCCTCACAAATTACCACCAGAGCACAACCTTTAGCATCCACTTCAGCAGGTACACCCCACTTGCCAACAACCATTTCCCACTTTTCCATTCAAATCTGCAGTCAAAAACAGTCTCACGCCTCCTTCAAACTTTCCCACGCAGGCTTCCACTTTTGCCCTAAAGTCAACTCTCAGTGAGATTGTTGCTCCTCCACAGGTGCAAATACACACAAAAATTGCCATTGACGGTAATTCCATTTTCATTCTTACGCATACAATCCAAGTTCCGACTGCTCCTTACTCCCTTTCTTTTTTCCCATCGCCATCTTGCATATAGCAATACAATCACCCTCCCTTGCCCTGTTACCCACATCTGCTCTGGGAAATGTACCCAACCCATACTTCCACTCTTTCATACACACCTCATCACTTTGTCTCAGTCAATCCACATATATCAACTTTTGCACCCTCAAACGCCTGAACAATCTCTCACCTCATCATCCGCACATCTTACATTCCCAGCTGCCATCCTTATCATGTCCTTTGTTTGGTCTTTAGTCACCAACATCAGGTTCGTACTGGCTCAAGGATACCTTGTATTTTTAGTTACCTAATTTTATGGGGCGTGAAAGAAACCCTCCACAACCCACTTTCTTGTCACGAAGGGAACATACGTGGTGCTACCACCCAGCGTAGTAAATGAATTTCTGTTTGCTTAAAGGATATCATTTGGCTAGCCAATTAGCTTAGAGTCAACTATGGGTAGCCTTACATCGTTGGAGTGGATGATGACGCTCCAAGCATCATCAAATATTAACAACCCAATGAGAATTAACCCAAGGATTCCCGGGCAATGCCGGTATGCACACTTTTTTTTTTTTTTTTTTTTAAGAAATGTAACCGTGTTAGTCACAAATATTAACCAATACAGTTTAGAGCGGTATTTAAAATTCCTTGGATTATTGTTGACGTACAACACAGTACGTGTCTTTAGTCCTGTCTTTGATGTTTGTGGCAAACCTTCCCATATTTTCAGTCTAAGCCTAATCAGTGTATAAAATGTCTTTGCTACATCTGAACATCTATTTGCTACATCTGAACATCTAAGGTAAACTGAGACAATAAAACTTTGAAAATACCTGTTATAAATATATCCATTGTGTAGCCTAACATAAACTGAGGGAATTTCAT
>JAGKTI010027019.1:2313-13389 GCA_018397915.1 Birgus latro | reverse complement strand
CACCACTTTAACTTATGGAGTGAAGTGGGGCTGGGTGGATCGTAACCAGTGGGATCACACTACCTTCCCTATTCCTCCCCCTCCCCCCACCTCAGCGAGGAGAAGGATGGAGGGTGACTGGGTACTTCAGTTTGCTATGTGTTGTAATAACATATCCCGGGTACGAGACACCCTGGGGGTTCAGCAAAGTACACCATCCCCCGGGTGATCTCTTATCAGGCTGTGCTGAGCCAACGTGCATGTTCTCCTAGCAGAGTATTGGCATTCATCCAACGTCTGGGTGTATCCTTCATGAGTCGTACTGAGTGGAGATGGTAGTGGTCACCATATACACCCACCCACTCTCATGTGTCCGTCCCCCACAGTCACTTCTCTCCCCATCCAGCGATGCTGGGAAGCTGCATTCTTACTAAAACATTCCCTGGACTCCCGGGGGCTCTGGCCTTCCCTGCAGGGGCTTGCCTCTTGCAGGGCGCCAGGTGTGCCTCAGTGGGCACTTCCATACCTCCCGCCTTGTACTCTCATGGTTGACTTACAAGCCTTCCCCGCTGTCCACGTCACCCCTGACAGCGGGATACTTAATACACAGGACTTATTCATGAACAGTCTTCCCCGGTCCCTCGCTCCCAACCTCAGCGTGATGACGTTTGTACGAGAACAGTATATACTCGTACAGTCTCCGGGCTGACCCTCTCACCAAGACGTATGCATGAACACCATTTACCCTTCCCCCCATCCCTTGAGAGAGTGAGTTGACCACTACCACCTTCCTTCCCCTTCTGCTCACCCATACGTGGGCTGGCCAGACAAAGTGGTGTTTTCCCGTGAACAATGAGGGGTGGGAGAGGGGAGTGGACTCTCCTTAGTCACTCCTCCATCTCCTTGGGTAGCAGGAAGGGAGGAAAACGGAGGTGAGGAGGGAAGTCGTTTGTTGCCCCTCATCGCCTTCCAACTTTACCTCTTAAAGACAATATTCTTAGGTTACCCCGATTTTTTACCTCCTCCTGTGGGACAGCACTCATGCTAGGAAACCAGTAATGTACAGGTTTTGAAATATTTGAAAAACCCAGTTTTGATACTAGCAGACTGCATTTCTCACTTTCATTTTGCATGGATGGAAGTTTTTTATTTGGCAATGGCATGAAACTCTCGTAGCTGGACAATGGACAACCCTTTGTCCTTATCTCCCTAGGAGACCAGCCACACCTGCCAGATGTGAAGTGTAGCTGCCAAATTTCAGCTGGTAAGCAACACAGGTTTAGCTTAGAAAAATTCTTTTCTGGGTGATTGTGTTGTGGCTCCTTGTAGACTGCAAAGAATAATGCAGTTGAGTAATTAAAGCACTCACACTAGTTCCCCGGTATTAAAAATGGGGTTGTCAGATATATCAGAAACTTTAATCTCTCTTTCCTCAGTTTCAGCCGAACTCTTCCCCGATCTTCTTCCTCCTCTCCCGTTCCTTACTTCCCTCTACCTCTCCTTTTTCCCCTTCCCCCTCCTATCCTCTTTCTTTTCGTTTTAATATGTCTCCTCTCTTCTCTTCCTTGTCCTTCCGTTCCCCCAACACTCTTCTCATCCTCTCCACCCTTCCACTCCCTTCTTCATTCCATACAAGTCTGCTTCTCATTTCCTCCCCTTCCCTTCTCTTCCTCAAGAAAAAAAAAAACAACTCTTATCACCTTGTTTATCCCTTTCCCCCCCTTTCCTCCTCTTCCTTTCATACCCACATCATCCTGTTTTCCCTCGTTCTTTCTGTCTTCCTCGGATATAAGTCTGCCTCCCCCTCCTCTTACTTCCCACCTTTTTACCGTTAACGCAAGTCTTTACTCGGTTACTCCCTCACCATCCCCCCCACCTCTCCCCCCTTCCCTCCCAAACGACTCTCCCATCTCCCTCCAGTCCACATTTCCTAATATTCTTTCTGCATATCTCGTTCCCCCACTGTCTACCTCCGTCCCCTACTTCCGTCCCACCCTCTACCTTTCATGTATACGGGTGTGTCAGACCAGAAGCTCCCTTGTAAGAGAGGTTCCTGAATGACAGCTGTGCATACCCCGCCTGTGACGTCTGGGTGATGTTCCTTCCACCTTATCTTGCTTGACTATAAGACGCCAGTTTAGGTTAAATTAATATTCCTGTTCCCCATTCCTAACTGGGAGGGAGGGACCTTTGCCTCCCAGATCCCACCAGACTTATTAATCTTTCCAAACCTAGCGTCTTTACATAGGGCGGGCACAGAGGGAGAGTCCGTGATGTCATCGGTGTGACGTCATCAACAGCGTCCCTTTTGTATGGCATTCTTTCTCTTTCCTCCTACTCCTCCCCATCATCATCATCATCATCATCATCATCATCATCATCATCGTCATCCTTTCCACCACTTCCTAGTTTCCTTTCGACATACCTTTCCTTCCTTTCCTCTTAATCTCTTCCTTCCCCTTCATTCTCCTTTTCCATTTCCCTCGTTCCTGCCGTCCTTTCTGTACATCCCTTTACCTCCCCCACTTTTCTCCTTCTCCCCCTTCTCCTTCCCTCCTTCCTAGCGTTCTTTCTGCTCATGACCATCTCCCCTTTCTTTTTCCATTCCCTTACTTACTTCTTCCCTCCTGCATACCTTCCTTTCTTCATACGTCCTTTCTTCTTCCTTAGCCTCTTTTATTTCTTCCATGCCCCTCCTTCTTTCCTCACCCACTTCCTCCGTTCCCCACCCCTCCCCTCCCCTCCGTTTTCTTTACTATCCCTTCTTCATCATCCTTTTTCCTCCCTAACCTTCCCCTCCCCTGTCTTCCCACCTTCGTTTACGCATAAACCCATTTTTATTTTTTTCCCTTGCCTCTCTGGTTCCCTCATCCTCCCCCTCTCCCCTTCTTCCTTTCTCTTCTCCCTCAGTTTCCTTCCCCTCCCCTCGTTCCCACCGTCCTTTCAGAATTTCCCCCTTTCCATTTTCCCCTTGCCTCTATTCAAGACCCCCTGCCCTCCCTTCCCCTCAGCAAACATCAATATTTTCCCCTTTCTTGTGCTGGATAGACGGTCGTTCATCATCTCGCCCCCGCTATTGGCCCCATACCCTGTTAGCCCCAGGCAGTTAGCAAGCGGCCATCAGAGCTTGAAGGTCGTGAAAGAGAGAGAGAGAGGAGGGAGGGGGGGGGGAGATGTTCATTCTGCAGCTTATTTCCCGCAGCTTAGTGGCAGAAGGTTTATTACTACAGCTGTATATCATTGCAGGAAAATTATGACTATACTGCTTTTACGCTAACTTGGCCTAAAATTACCATCTTTCCATCCTTAAATCTGAACTGTAGCAATAGATAACACCTGAATATGGTGCTAGTCATGAAGAAGTGCTATGGAAAGGATGTTGAGCCACAGCATTGTCTCATTCTGCCACTGAGCTGCGTGAAATGAGCAGCAAAAGCACGAAAATCTAGGCCAAGTTAGCGTAAAAACAGTATAGTACATTATTATAGTTCTATTATCTTGTTACAGCTCAGTATTCAAGATGGACGGATGACGATTTTAGGCTGAATGTAGCGTGTTATCGTCGGGATTACTGTAAAATTTTATTACAACAGAAGCCAGACGATTTATTCAGCTAGAAGTGTGTAGAGAAGCCTCTAAATCGGAATATTTCTATACTGTTTTTACTTCATCTTGGCCTAAAACCTTCATCTTTTCATCTTGAGTGCTAAGTTGAGGCAATATATTAACACTAGCATATGGTGCAAGTCACTATGGTCTGTGGAAAGGACGAAGTGCTTTCTTGTTCCGCCAGTGAGCTACGCGAAATAAGCTTCAAAAGGACGTACAACCTGGTCAAGTTAAAATAAAAGAACTATAGAGATATGTTTCAGCTGATGCCAGAAAATGCATCATAAGTCCGAGTGACAGTAAAAGAGGACAGAAGCTAGTGTTAGTTTTCAGATCAGTCCGCACAGCAAATCTTGTCCTCCAAAATTAGAAAGGTGATATTATCTTGAGATTGCCTTTATACCAGATTTTTTCCCCTTTTTATCGTATAAGTCTGCCTTCCTTTCCAAGCCTGTTACAGCAAAATACCTTATATGACAATTTTTTTCCCCCCCAAAGAAGGGAAATTTCGGCTACTTTTCCTTCCCTCTGAGTGTTGGTGAAATATTTACTGAGTTCGAAAGCAAGGATTCTTGGTACAGTTCGATAGCGTTGCAATGAACGTCCCTCGAAACTTCCAGTGTTCCCCAATATTAGGCAGGCTTTTCTCGATCTTGTACGAAAGAATGGAGATTTTCCCTGTGATACTCTTGCCTGTGTGGTATTTATAGTCCCCGCCCTACGATTGGCTCAGGAGAGGAGCAGAGACGGTGGGAGGTGGAGATAGGGGATCAGGAGAGGAAAAGATGGTGCATGAGGTGAGAGCAGAGGTGGAGGTAGGAGATCAGGAATGGAAGAGACTGCAAGAGGTGAGAGCAGAGATGGAGATATTGGGAGAGGAGCAGAGGTGGAGATAGATCAGGAGAGGAAGAGACGGTGCAAGAGGTGAGAGCAGAGGCGAGGAGTGGAAGTAGAAGCTGACGAGGAAATAAGAAAGAGACGGCACGGTGGTATATGGGAAGAGAAGGAGGTCAGGAAGGAGAGACAGGAGGTGAGAAGGAAGGGGTGAAGGCGGCGGTGGTATCCGAACAAAACCAAGAGAGACGAAGATCCATATTCTCCCCGACTAAGGAGGCTCCCTAACGTCTTATCCTCACCAGTTTATTTCCACACATGTCGGGTTAGATGGGCTTTGTGCGGAGGAGTGCATGGCAAAGGTTTCGTACCCCGCTTTCCTTTAACTTATTAGTCGTTGGATTAAGAGTCTGATAGGTTATTCTGGGAGCATATGTGTGGATGATTATGTCTGTGAGGTGGAGTCAGGATTCCGGTGGCTTGGATGGTGAGGGAATGAATGCGTGCTCCATTCCACTGGGCAAACTGTAGATAACTTCCCCCACAATCATGTTTTTTTTTTCTCACTTTCTGGGCCCTATCTCACTCCACCAGTGAATACGAGAAAGGAGGTGGGTGACGACGATGATGTTGATTGATGGTGATGATGTTATATGTACAGTTTATGTTGGTATTTCGGTATTAACTTGATATAAAATACCATAAAAGAAAGTACTGATGTTTAATGATAAAGGTCAGTCCCCAAGAAATATGTGTTAGAGAGCTTCCTAACCCCTCGAGAACACAATCCCAAGTCGCCAGGATCCCAGCCGCGATCCCTAGAGTGGAAAACAAGAGGGCCATAGAGCGGGGCAGGAATACTAATGCCGCTTTGGTAGGAAAGTAAGAGGGCCATGGAAGTCATCTGGGGCATGTAAATTGAATTCCAAAGGGACCATTTCCTGGACCTGTCAAGAAAAAAATTACGGTCTGAAGAAATTGGGGTCGGGACGCAGATAGGAGAGGCGCATTATGAAGGATTCTTGGGGAGTAGTGGAGCGTGGCTAAGAGGAGGAGGGGGGCGATGATGGGGGAAAGCGATGGGAGGGGAAACAAGACGAAGAAGAAGTGAGGAAATAGGAACTGGAGAATGAGGAGGGAATAAGCAAAAGAAAGAAAGAGGAAGTAGTACAAGGAAGAAGAGAATGGATCAGTCTGAGGAAAGATAAGGAAGAGGAGATGGGGGTTGATCTGACTGTAGAAAAGGGTAGTTAAAAAGACGAGGACGGATAAGCAAAATGATAAGTAGGGAAAGGAAGGGAGGAGACAGGAAATGGAGGAAGAGGAGGGAGACACATAGAGGAAAGATAAGGAAGACGAGAGGAGAGGGAAGAAGGCTCGATTGTGATGGAAAAGGTCAGAGGTGAAAGAGAAAGGGTTAAGCAGAGGGAAGAAAAGAGAGAGAAGAAGAGTAGGACATGGAGGAAGAGAAGCGGTAAGAAGAAAAAAAAAAAAAAAAAAAAAAAAGTAGGAAATGGAGAAGAAGAAGAGAGGCAAGGACATGTTGGCAGCGGAAAGAGGCAGGAGAGGAACTGGGACGTGGTATGCAGAGGAAAGATAAGGAAGAGGAAGAAGGAAATGGAGGACAAGGGAAGGAACGACGGCATAAATATGACGGGAGAGGCAAAACGCAAAGAGGTCATCGAAGCGAGAAAATAGCAAGAGCAGCAGGACAGGACTGGCAATAGGTGGATGATAAGGAGGACAGCAGGAAGGGAAGAAGGGTTATATAGAATGGCACCAGGAATGGGTCAGGAGGAAGGGAGGCAAAAGCGTGAAAGAGTACGGGAGGAAGGGGAATTAAGAGGGAGCAGAAGTGGGTCAGAGAAAGAGAGGGATGAGGAGGGCGAAGCAGAGGACAAACAAGGGGAGACTGGGGGAGGAATGATGAAGCAAACTTGAAATGAAGGAATGCCATTTGACAGTTCGACGACCTGAACATTCTTGTGGTGGCGACAAATCTATTATTTATTCCGCTAATAACAGACGATTTATTCATTTCAGAGCAGTTCTAAGAGACTGAGAGTTAATACTGTACTTATTAATCCTCTCATAGACAGGGCAAGTCTGGTATTATGTTCCATATATCAACAGGCGGATTTTATGAAGCTAATAGTGAGTTCTAGGAACCTGTGAATTGGAATTTGACGGAAATCTTCATCCTTTAGCAGTCTCTATCCAGCTCCATGGCATAACAGGACGATATTGCGGCTCTACATTCACTTCATCGGTGATGACGAGGGGTACCACACGATAGTAACGACAGGTAATACACATCCCTTGATTCCCTCCATAAAACTCTGAAAGAAGGATGTTGGACCACAGGAGATGAGCAGCCCATTGGCCTCATGTACAGACAAACCTTAGGCAACAGTAACAACATCCTTTTCATTGCATTACTTCATGACAAGTACTGTTTTCTAGCATTATGCTTCTGTTACAGCTCAGCATTCAAGATAAAAAAGATGGTAGTTTTAAGGCAACTTAAGATGGAGATAGTACTTTGTAACCAAAATATTGCGATGGAAAATGGCAAGAGCAATCAGGGGATGACCAAAACTCCCGAGGAATTTGGAGTTGCTTATGAGGTTACAAAGTTTGGAGATTTCTGGTGTTGTGTGTACGACGGTGTTTATTCACGAGGAATTTTTTCACGACATTCAGACTTCGGCAGACTAGTCACTGAATCCCGGTACTTGCAAGCATAAGTTCAAGCACACGCAATCGCATTCGCACCTTACAAGAAAGCGCAACACACACACACACACACACACACACACACACACACACACACACATACACACACACACACACACACAAAGGACGGTCGTAAACACAGGCGCTAAAATTTACCCAAGTTTGGTAAGTCATTGGACAGATATACGATATTTGTTTATACAAGTTTAATTGGATTCGGTGTTAGGAGTGCGTTCGTCATCCCACTTCCGACCAGTTGGGAGTGTGTGATGGTGGGGTGGAGTGCGTGGGTGAGAGAGGGGGAAGAGGGAGAGAAGTGTGAGGGTAGGGTGGAGTGCGTGGGTGAGAGAGGGGGAAGAGGGAGAGAAGTGTGAGGGTGGGGTGGAGTGCGTGGGTGAGGGAGCGGATGGAATGTAGGGAGTGAGGAAGGGGGTACAATGTAGGGGAAACTGAGTGAGGGTGTGGTATGTGTAGGGCGGGAGAGGGGTGGAGTGCTGAGGTGAGTGGGGGTGTGGAGTGTGTTGTGTTGAAGGAGCGGTTTGAGTGTATTGGGAGCGTGATGGGAGTGTGGGGTGGTGAGGCAGAGGGTAGAGTGTTGGGGGACCTCAGACACAAAAGTTCGCCGACTATTTCTCTACTACTTACATTAAAAACATTTTCGTAACTTTCCTTCCTGACGCATCATATCAAAGAGAATCATATATGGCTAGAGAAACACACCAAGCCTCTCTCAGCCGAGGAATATTAGCCAGGGGAGGAAAACGAGAAGTATGTGGGACAAAATGTTTGGTAGACTATTGTCCTTAATTTTACAGGCAGAGGAACAATTATCTTCCCTTTTTCCCACTTTTGCCCTAATATACAATGGGGAAACGGCGGAAGTCTTAACCCCTTCACTTTTACATAGGATATTGGGACATATTCTAAGTGACTTGGGAGGTTTCACAAGATCTCTTCCTTTATATTCCGCACATTACACACTAAATTTCTCGTATGTATCATGTGTACAAATTATGCCTACTGTATATGAAGCTTATGTAAAGGGCATACAAAAGGATGTCAGGATGTAATATGCTTAATAAATAGCTAAGGAACAAGGGCTACGTAGCCTTCAATGCTACCTATAGTACAACTCATTGGGCTGGGGTCTCGTGTTGTGTCGACTATTGATTCATTTCCCTCCTGATTTTGTCAAGGTATAGATACTAACCAGAGTCATTAAAACTACGGTGAAAAATGAATCAAAATTTAGTGTTCCTTGGTCTTTGTTCTATGTGGCAGTTGTAAGTGCAGTAAATATTCATATAAAATCGTCAGTGGCTTCAGTTACAAGTTTTCGTACCCTCACACGATACTCTAGTTCGTCCTCTTTAACTTGGAGGAAATTTTCTTCCTGATCCATTTTATTTCGCGTATCTTGTGGCACAGTTGATATAAAATCCTCTTGTTCTTTATGAATTGTGCCGTATCCCAGTGGTTATCGCTTGTTAAGGCTCAGGAATCAACATGGAGCGGTAGAAATTTTAGGCGAAGATGCAGTGGTGTGGACAAATAGTAGGCACATCCGTTTTCTATACGACACAATGTTGGCGTCGGATACTGTGTTGAAATATTGCCCTTTTGTTTTGCCGGGGTATACAGGGGCAGTACAAAGGGGAAATGGTCGACAGTTTGAAAATAATAGCAAAACGAGGCAAATATCTTTAGTCCTCGGTTATCAGAAACCAGAAAATCCCTGACAACTGAAAGTAGGAATGAAAACTTATTATTATTCAGTTGTCGAAAACCAGAAATTCCATGTCAGAGGAAAACCAAAAGGGATTATAACCAAGGAAAACAGACATCAGACTTTGGCTATACCATATGTAACAAGATTTTATACCTAAAGTCCTGGCACACTCCTCGTTGTATTTACCGTTCCATGTTTCTTTTTGCATGTACGGATCTGCAGTACTGATATATTTTCTTTCTTGTTTGGCCAGGGTACACAGGAGGCAGTACAAGAGGGAAAACTGGTCTGTGATCTCAAGTCCTTCCTCCCTCCTGCTCCCCACAAAAATATCAGCTCTCGTCCCCCATACGTCTGAGGCACATCCATACTGAAGGTGAGTTGAGCAGTTTTCTTTTTCCAGGGGGGTCTAAGACGGGTTATGGTAGGATAGGTTAGGCTAGAAAAGGCTGGTCGGCTAAGGCTAGGTTAAGCTACATTAATGACAGAGTAAAGCTAGGTTCAGCTGAAAGGTTTAGGTAAGGCTGGTTCAGGTTATGCGATAGGTTTAATGCTGCTAGAATTACGTTAGGAAGCAGCTTGCGGTGCTGAGAGAACCTATTGCGCAGTACAGAAATACACGCTGGAGACCCTGTACGGTAAGCCAGTGTGGGCCTGAACATTTATCGGAAACCAGAGGGAGATGAGTCATGATACTGCGACAGGAGAATTATTAGTGGATTTTATTGACGTTTTTTCGAATTCACCAATAATTAGTTGGAATGAAATTAACTCCCTCAGATCAGTGGCGATATCCCAGTAGCAAGTAAAAGTTGCCTCACGTTAGGCGGAAGAAAGTATGCACGAGGTAAGTTTTCACCTGGGATATTACTCCTTCGCTCCGTTGGCATCATTTTCACTTTTTTTTTTTTTTTAATTGGTGTTGCGTTCACCCGATTTATTTAGCTTACGAGGGGTTTCATATGGGAGGTGTTAGATATAGCCTTCATTAACCTCTCTAGTTTGAGAGATATTCTCTAAGCTTATAAAATCATTTGGAAGCAACAAGAACAGGGCAACAAAGCACGTGACCGGATTCAAGGCGTTTGTCCATTTAGGCTGATGGAGATGTTTTCTGGTATATTTTTTCTGCTACCACATGACTTTCCTGAGGTTATGAGAGCACCCCAGTAGGACTATACTTGTATACTACTGTATTATTGAAGGTCTCTCCCCAGGCTAATAAACTTGTCTGGCGAAAGCAAGAAAAACTATATAAAAAGCTGTGTGCTGTGAAAAGGTAAAGGAAAAAATAAGCCATTGCCAGGTATTGCAGGTTGATACAGGTTTCGGCAATAATATGAATATGCACGATGTTAACGACCTTCATTATGACTTGTAGAGAGTGAGGAACTGAAGATACATTTTACGTACCCGGACATAGTTTGGGAAGCCTGATTACTTAGTCTGAATTAAATGCGTAAATATGGAGATAATACATTTGAACCTGCACGGAGTGATGAGAGCAGCAACGAGGGAACTCTTCGTTGAGGAATTGTCAGAAACTTAGCAGAACAGTTGTCATGGAGGTTAATAACGTAGGTAAATGAGTCAGGAGGCCGTGTAAATATTAGTTGGACTTATTTCTTGTGCTTAGTGGGAATGATGGAGTAACGTGTCAGCAGTTTAACTCTCATCACAGAATTGAAAGCGGGTACTTGGAAAGGCCTAGACAGATTTAGTATTTACTGTAGTAATGGTAGTTGTAGTGTAAGCTGTAGTAGTAACAGGACAGCAGTAATGGTAATCAAGTGAAGGCGTCCATTGGGTGGAACGCTGAATCGTGCCAGAAGGGCAAAGGGAAAGCGCTGTAATATGATACAACAAATCAGATTTGAAGAAGATTTGAATTCAGTCTCCGCGTTTCACAAAAAGCGTCAAAAAATGATGATAGTATTTATTTTTAAGATACTTTCAGTGAATCTTGTGACTAATAAGTGAATCACAGTTTTCAGTTATTTTTGTTATTGTTCTAATGTAAAATGTTTAATCATATAAAAAGTGTCTGCCATAAATAAAAGCGATCATTTAGAGAAGCTAGCCTGTTACTCAAATAAAGAAGCTAACCTCTGCAAAGACCGGGTGAGTCAAAAGTCAGGTAGCACAGGAGAAATTATCATGCGTTCTTTCACAGTACGTTCATGTTTTCT
>JAGKTI010027018.1:0-13389 GCA_018397915.1 Birgus latro | reverse complement strand
ACTTTAGGCATGATGAGAATGTGGTAGGTAACCAAATAACAGTGTTATTTGAGTCAAAACATGCCCTCGTGGTGCATCACACACAGAGACAATCCTCCTCCTGTGGCTGCCCAAACATTACTGAGCCTGCTCCTGTGGTGCCAAACCTATCAAGCAGGGTTGCCAGCTCCCGCTGAAAAAGCGTCAGCTCATTTTGCATCACAGGGGAGGGTAGTATTGACCCTACTTCACTTAACGCGAAAAAGAATGACGTCGGCAAAAAAAGTCAATACTTTCTGCGCCTACTGTATATACAATTACCCGTTATTCTCCTATTACATACAAGTTACCAATTTTGTCACGGCACTAAGTCACCAGGTTTTTACATAAAATAAAATGAAGAAAAAATTGTAAGAATTTATCACATACACCTTGAGATACTCCAACATACCTCTTCCCCCTTTGTATGCTGAAACTCTTACAAAAAAAAAAAAAAAAATCCAGAGATAAACACAGAAAGTGCAATTCCTGCCTGCAAGTACTGGACCCATTACACCTGCACGACAATTGCATCCAGAAAACATTACACAAACACCTGGACCTGCTCCTTCCCACCACCCACTAACCCCCTCACCAACCCCACTCCTACTTCCTCCACACCTCCTCAGCCTAACCCACCAATCCTTCCCACACCATCCAATCCCCCAGCCCCTCCCATCCCACCCCAACTTAATCCACCCCAACCCTTACCTTCATCACAACCTCCTCCTACCCCTTCCCCTCCACCCACACCACCACATCCCCTCCATGCTGCATCACCCAGCACACATCGCACACATAACATAAACATCCTTCAATTAAACATAGATGGCATAAACACCAAAAAAGAAGAACTCACACAATTCATCAAACAACACAACATACACACAGCCATCTTATAAGAAACAAAACTACACACAACACAAAAAACACCTACATTTCATAATTTCACTACCATTAGACAAGACCGGGTCGTCGGCAGTGGCAGTGGACTCATCACCCTGGTACACAGATCCGTCAACTTTTCAGATACCAGTGCATACACAAAGTCACTTCTCCCTCCACATGACACTACAACGGAAGCACAATCAATTAACACGCCGAGTCCCATCGACGTACGGTGTACGCCGCTACTTTTTTCCGTGGACAGACCCAACGACGTACATCGTACGTCACGCAATTGCAAGGCCCATTATGTGCACATTTTTCAACATTCACGGGTGATTTTTGGTAGGTATATGTGGGAGACCTTCCTCTGACTGCTTTCAAGCAGGGATACTGCCTGGCCCCTCCTAACCCCCCCTTCCCTCCCCCTCCCCCTCACACTGGGCAATTCACCTGTTAGCAGCAACCTAGCCAGTAAAGGTATGTTGCCCCACAGTCTCTCTAATGACGAAATTCACGGTGAAAGTGATTCCTGAGGTGGATGACAAAGAAACAAAGTAGCTAGAGGTAGAAACAAACAGAAGTGATGAGGAGGTAATGTCATAAAGGAAGGTGCCATGTACTGGGGTTTTGGGTAAGTGAACAATGCTTATAAACGCCTATATTATTGTGTGAAAACCATTATAGACTTTTACTACACATAAATTCGTACCAAATAAATGAAATAAATAGGTAATTTAAAGTGGCTTGAATTAGTCAACCCTTCCATAGTTCGTTTTCTTAGCCAGGTACCCTGAAAAAGAAGGAAAACGTAAGGTTGAGTGACACCTGTATCAACATTTTTTTACCTCAGGATCGCGATTTCACTATGAATTTTTGATGTTTCTCACCAAAAGCGAAGGTTTCAGCCAAAAAACAAAAAGTTGAAAATCGGTCGGGATCTGGGGGTAGGCTGAGTAAAAAACCGGTCAGGACTCGGCGGGTTAAATTACGCATTGGTAACAAATCACACACAACAATCGCCAACATATACAGTCCCCCCCCCCGTCGTCCCCTACAGTACCACACAATTACTCTCCACAAATACACCACATCACTAACATACTCAACATCATCCTGGGTGGTGATTTCAGTGCAAAGGTGTCGGCCTGGCATGTCAACAACCCTGACACAGACAGAGAGCTGGTACTACAAACCCAAACAGATCATCTTTTCATACTTAATAACCCCCATCATCATACCAATATCCCACACCAAGCCCTCTTCCTCCCATCATCTCCAGACATCACCTTCTGCTCCTCAGACCTCACCCCCACAACATGCTGGAGAGTGGTCAGAACCCTTGGCTCTGACCACCTCCCGATCATCATCACTGCCAAAACCAGAATCACCCCAGCTGGCCACAGACACACACACACTAATTATAAAAGAGCCAACTGGGAGGCATTCACAGCTGAAACAGAACAACACTTTGAAACATTAAACAGTACATCGATCACAAACATCAACACCGCTGTGCACACTTTCAATACAATTATGCAAAATGCAGACAAAAGACACATCCCTAGGGGCAACAGAAAAAGACACAACCCCAACTTCACACCATAAATTCAAGGCCTCATCAGTCAACGGGACACACTACGACACTCCCCAACACCCCCATACACATGACACCATACAACAGATACAAGAACTCAACTCTCAAATAAACAATAAAATATCAGAACAGCAATCACTAAATTGGAATAATTATCTCCAGACACTTGATCACAAAACAAACACCAGCAAACTCTACAAAACACTAAACAGCATCACACTTTCCAACAGCAACACTACACAATCACACGCTGCCATCACAACAACAGACACCATTCCTTCAAAAAAACAACAAGCAAGGGAACAACTACTACTACAACACCTAATACAGTGCCTACAAAAAAATATCCTTACTTTGTGTTATTGTACTTTGAAATCATTTGCCTTACTATAAAAACAGAATAGTAGTAATAGTAGTAGTAGTAGCAGCTGTTCCCTAGGCAGTCTGGCCAAACAGCCCCGAGTCCCGAAGGAAGGCCATGGCAGAGACCGGGCTTTCTCACAGAGCTCTCAAGGAGTGTATGTTGTGTTGTTGGCATAGGTGATTGTGTGCAGTGCAGTCTTCCATAATGTGCTTAATAGTATGGGGTGCTGTGCTACACCCTGGACAGGCATCAGTGACAAAGTCATCCAGCCTCTTCTGATAAGAGGGCTGAATGATGCCCACATCTCAGCCTGGCCAGGTGGACCCTGTCCTCACGAAGGAGATAGGATTCAGAAGGATGGATATCAGGAGGCCGTGCATGCAGCTGGGTGTTGTCTTTAAGTGACTAAATAGAGCAGCAAGTGATTTGAGTATGAATATGCTTCTGGAAGCTGGTCTGAGGCGGGCAGGGGGGAAAAGATGACAGTATTTGTGTATGATATCTTGTGCTGAGTGTTGTTTTGATGTTCCTTGGTGTGTGTGGATGTGCTGCCATGTAGTGTAGTGGATGTTGTGGGTTTGTGGAGGCTGCAGCGAGAATTTGGGTGCCTCATGTCTAGATGATCCTTGACTCTGAGGACTTTGGTTTCTTGGTGTAGGTGGTCTGTGCAGCCTGTGATTATTTTTAGGGCCTTGTTCTGTATGGTCTGAAGAGTGTTATAGTGTGTTTTAGTGAGGTTAGAAGCCCAGGCAGGGCTTGCATAATTCATCAATGAATGCAAATATTGTGTATACTGTGGTGGTGGTTTGTTTGTTGTGTCCAAATGATGTATGGGCAAGTGACCTCAAGCATTGAGTCTTAGGTGTTAATTTACTTTTGACATTTGTGATGTGTTGTTTAAATGACACTGATGTATTGTATGTTACACCAAGGATTCTGGATGTGTGTGTGTGGTAGGGGAGTGTTGTTTATGGTGAGGTGTGACTGTGTTCTGCTGTCCAGTTTATGAGAAGGGTCACTGTAGATTTGGCTGGGGCTATTTTGAGCCTGTCTGTGGTGAACCATTTGTGTAGTGTGTTGAGGTAAGGTCGGAGGATGTGTGCGGCTGTGTTTGCATTTTGGTGTGTACATGCAAGTGTTATGTCATCTGCATAGGAAGCTATGTGTATCTGTGGTGTGTGGGTATGTCATCCATGTATAGGTAATGATGCTTGCTGTGAAACCACAAATATTCTGGGTAAGGATACTTTTTGCAGGTGCTGTACAGCTGTACAGTATTCTTTAAAAATTTTAATTCAGGAGAGTAATGTAGTATCATGTGCAAAAACTGGAAATACACTTTCCTGCCAGCACTGTATCTTTCTTCCACATTTCCAATTCCTTCCCAGAAGTCAGGTAGTACTCTTCAATTTTTATAATACAGTGTATTTTGTTGTGTCCTTCATACCACATCCTATTACAATTTTTAATGTAGCTTCTTCCACTGTCAGTGGCTACAGGAAGTGTCAATTATGTTAGTGACAGTACAATTTTCTACAAATGACTATGGGTGCTCAATAAGCGATATTACAGGTGCCTGGGTTCGCATCATACTTCCTGACGTACGAGTATTTGACCCGCTCCTTCATAAGCGATGACGGTTTTGTGACACCAGGAGTCGTGTTGATGGCTGGAGGATCTGCAGGAGCAGCATCTTGGCTATTTTCCTACCCCATGGATGTTGTGAAGTCAAGGCTTCAGGTAAGACAGAAGCTGAATGTAACTGTTGAGTAAAACTGTACTTCCCTTGCTGATCGATTCTGTGCAGCACATACTTGGGTAAGCTCAATTTTGTAACCCTGGATGGCAGCTAAACCAGGTTAAAGTGTGATAAAGACTGGGTCAGATGCCACGAGGTGCGTAACTGTGGTGCTCATCTCCGTAACTTAGGCCTTTGAGCCTGTGATGGGTTATTCACTCATTACCCTGGATATATGGGCACTGTATCATCCTGGTTACTACAGTTACTTCCCTTGGCTGTTTTCCTAGGAGAAAAAAATTCCTAATTCAAACCAAAGGCATCATGTAGGGGTTGGTGACAATAAGAATATAAGGCCTTTTAATATCTGCATTTCATAATGCAGCAAAAAAGGTTTGTGATGGGTAACTGATGCATGCTGTAAGACAAAACCAGAATTACAAAATAATATCAGTAGCCTAATAATAATAATAAAAATAATACAGTAATAATAATAATATTAATAATAACAATAAGAAGAAGAAGAAGAACAATAACAATAAATGAAAAAACATCTCTACTGGAATTACGGTATCTCGCTAAATAGACGAATAAAATACATTTTCCATTCATTCTTTCCTGCAAAATTTCCCTAGCAGTTTTCTGCACAGCATGGTGTTTTTTTTCGGTAGGGGGTGGTGAGGGGGGGGGGGGGGGGGTATTCTTGCTTTACTATCCTCTCTGTCAGTGAGAAAAGATACCAGTTACAGTCCCCTGTGCAACATACTGCCTCAAAAGGACTATTGGGTCTCTGTCTGCTTTCCTCTGTACCCATTGTACTTGTCTGTTTATTGTACAGTTCTGTTTAATTATCTTCCACTACCAGTGTCACAAAATCACTGTGGTTGTTAACTTGTGTGTTACAGGCTATGTATGAAAATCAAGTGCTAACTAAACTACCAGTAATAATCTGTGTACAGTACATCTAATTTGCTTTCCACTCACAAAATCACTATGGCTACTAATCTATACGTTGCAGGCTGATGGTATTGTTGAGGTGAGAACGTAAAAGCAAATGTGGCACTGTGTAAAAAAAATTAAGTATTGTACTGACTAGTACCCTTGCTAACCACTCATTACTACAGCTTGTCCACCTTAATTTGAAACAGATTTTTGTCCTGCTATAGAATATCCCCCATGGTTCAACATTCTTTTCCTAGCACCATATTCTAGTGCTAATTTCTTGTTACAGCTCAGCATTCAACTAAGGTGACAATTTTTTACCAGGTTAAAGTAACAAAGTAACACAAAATCATCTTCTATCTACTATCAGATGCCTTAACCCCATAAAAGGGTGGCAGCAAACAAATCACCACATCACCCTGTCCTCTCCCATTTGGCCACCCTTCCTCCAACTCACACACATCCTTCTCTTATCTCTCTCCACTCCATCCTTCATCTCAAAAGTAATGAATGAGGTTAATCTGTGTGTTTCAGGCTGATGGCATCGGTGATGCAAGGAAGTACAAAGGTATGCTGCACTGTGTCAAGAGCACCATCGCATCGGATGGTGTGGGAGCTTTCTTCCGAGGCCTCAACTCCTCCCTCATCCGTGCCTTCCCCACCAACGCTGCCACATTTGCTGTTGTAACCTGGACCATGCAGATGTTCCAGGCTGCAGATATTGAAGATGGGCTGCAGTACAGATGGAATGAGGTCCTGTCCAGAGGAGAGGCCCTTGTTGAAGCAGCAGCCATTCCAACCATCCAGCTTGCACTTTCACAACAGAGCCATTGGCAGACTGTTGCATCATGTCTTCCTCAGGTCATAGCCTGTTCAGATATAGAGACAGAAGAGGAGCTAGAGGAAGAAGAAGAACAACATTTTAGTTACTTCCAGAGAAACTGCAGCTGTATGAAGGCGAGACTTGGTTCCCTATCCATGTTCGGCAGAATACCAAGGTTTCTAGGAGCCGTTTATGCGAGACATGATGGATATGAGAGCAAAACATTACACGAACGCCTCTGTGATGTCCTTGCTTGTAGCAGACCTTGCATCTGGGCACTCACAAAACACCAGCATAACCTGAGCATAGTTCTATAGTTAATGTATTAACAAAATGTACAGTGTAGCCCTCATTAAAAGTAACAGATGTGCCCCAAATTATGATATATGAATATAAATATAAATATATATATATATATATATATATATATATATACTGTAACTGGTATTTTAAACCAGAAAATGCTCCAAACCATTCCCCCCACACACACTTTTTTAATACAACTGATATTGTATATCTGAGAAAACTTAAAATTCAGCTTTACAAGCAGTAGATATGTATTTTTTCCCTACAAATGGTGCTATAAGTTAGCGCTCTGGTAAATCAAACTTTTAATTAACAATGAAACATTAATTTGCATTTTTGTTAACTGATTTGGTAACAAAAGTAAAAAATTTTAACTTATAATGAGGACTATCTGACCAGGCATTATACAGTATAAGTTATGAAATAAACTGACACAACATTAAATGTACAGTTAATGTGGACATTAAAACATACATCTGCAGTATTGTTTTGTCTATCTCATATGCATACTATATAATGCCTGTAATTATCATCTTACTCATAATAAAGTGATATTTTGCTAGGTTATTCTTGTATATTTATATTGCCCTTCCTTTTTTTATATATATATATGAGCAGGTTCTCATACATGCATTGATAGATACACATTCCCCAGTCAAATAAGCTTTTCATATGTAACACTCTAATTGCTTAAGCTGCACCACACTAACAAGAATTGTACAGTCAAACAAAAAAATCCAGCTGCCTCTCCAGCCTCTTTTTCCTTACCAGATTCACAGATACTAAAATGAGACACAGTGGACAATGGTGCATATTACCACCCACAGATGAATGAGGATACAAACTTCAATTCACTAGGTCACAATCAAGCATCTATGAATCCAGTGATGAAATGGGCAGGACAGGCCACTGGACTTAAGTGCCTGTATTTAACTGTAAACTGTATAGTGTTTAACTCCAATGTGATAAAAGGTACTACTGTACATGAGGCCTGATGGCATCTAAGGTTATGAGTGTATGTGTAAAAACTTACTAATTTTACAAACATTTTCTTTATGAAATATTTTCTTATGATTGACTCAATTAATGTCAAAACGGCTGTACCTTTGCGGAGTGTATTGGCCATTTTATGATTAGGTTCTACTGAAAGCTTAGCATTTTTCTTGCTTTTTTTTTTATACTCAACTGCAAATCAACTCACTGAGACTGGGGATATTTTTCATTTAGTTCCTGCCATCTCCAGACAAAGTTTATTCAGCTTTAGGATTGACTTTTCAAACTGGAGGAGTAATACAGTATACTGCATTAGTAAACCCCTTCCATACAAGAGGCCTTTCCTAAGTTGAATGAATTTGTCTGGCAGAAGCAGGAATATGGTAAATACAGTGTCACCCAGAGTCAGAGGATTAAACCTTTACTGGGGGTGCTCATAAAGGATGCCTTCATGCAGTGGCCCTGATATGACCATGCAGTGGAGCTACCTGGCTATAAAATTTGCCTCAATCCCTTCCCTATCCACCAAGAGGAGGATGGTGGGTGGCAGAGGAAGGACGGCTTCATTCCACAGTCCACCAGTTTCATGTTTCAGATAAACCTTGGGCTTCCACTACTACAGTAAAAATTCCCACATCTAAACACCCAATTTCCAAGAAAGTCTACTTTTAAATCCTGTATATGTTGTACTGTACAGGTATGCTACTGAGGGATGCTGAAATGAGGGATGTTGACATAACATAACCTCACACAATCATTGTATATCTGAAGACAAAATTCTTTTATAGACATGTGTAAGAGTAGAAAAAGTACTAATGCAAAATATTATACTGTATTTACTATACTCAATGATTTAAACTATTTATTACATGATTTTCTCATTTTTATCATTATGATTCCACTCCCCCAAAATATTCATTTTCCATAAAGCCTGTGAAACCAAGTATTTCTGATCTGAGAGTTTACTGTTTTACATTTACTACTGCTATGGGTTTCTCTGCTAAACAAAATAATCTGGCTTGAGCCAAAATATGCTGTACTTAACCTCCATTTATGTGATAATGCATTTGGGACAGGGTGAAAAAAATACATAAATGTAAGTTGCATGACTTGAAATTATGGGGAGAATAAATTTGAGGCAAAGCCCCGGCAGAAATTAACTCTCATACCCCCTACAACTATAACCATCAACCAAAATTTTTAGAAGTTACATAAATGCATTCAGTAAGTTTTCAGCTATTGTCAGCTTTTTAGAAACACTTGTGTGACTTTCCCTATCTTCCCAGATGTAAACGGTTTAGGTCTGACCATGTTCATGTGAAAGGAAAAGAGATGACAATTCATTACAAACATGTGGGCAAAATTTTGGTGTACATTTTCAATGGACACTGATCCTTCTGCAAATTTTTATGTTTCAGTACTTTTACAGTACCGGTACTACAGAAGTTCAAAATCAGCACAGGACATGAGACCTAAAAGCCATCTTAGATTACTGTATATTTCATGTCATAAAGTTATTCTGGAACCTGTCCACTGTTATAAACGAATGTTATAAAAAAAAAAAAATGGAATTTAGGCATAATCTGTCATGCTGACTAACACACTCTACTGGTGCTGGTGTGGTGACACCTTCATGTGGTGACAATGATATAACTGGGTAGCTCAACTGCCGCATTATAGAAACATTCCTCAATTACTTCCTTATCCTAAAAAAGTGGGTGGTGGACTGCAAGAGAAGAAAATTTTAAACACCAGATCCACATTGCTGATGAGCCTGGAGCCACAACAACAACAGATTTGTTTGCTCACCCAACTGAAGTAAAGGAATATGCTACTAGCATATTTTTCAAACTTCTGAGGGTTACTGGTATCAGTATTAACACTCTCAGGCTTTTGTACTCACTCTTACCTCAACAGAACTGCATGGTATTAGTGGGAAAAGAATGCTAGAGTTGTCCTGAACTTGAGAAGGTCAAGTGACACTGGATGAAAAACTGTAACTTATGTACAGTCTCACCAAAAGTACCTGAACCCTGTAAGCACCATCCATTTTTTTATAAATGACAAGAATCTGCAAACAATTCTCCTCGTGTGTATCTCCCAGTAATAGCTACTGCACCACACACCGGTGTTACAGCTTTAAAGTGCATCAGGTACCCAACTACTGAGATGATATGCTACATTTTGCTCATTTCTCATCCACTGTGCCCAGGTGTTCAGGTACACTTTGGTCGGGGTATTACTGGTATGATATATAGCCTTTTTTTTCCACTAACAATCATGCCTAATAATAGCTCTAAGCATCTGTCACACCATGAGCACTTCTATGATTTCCTTCTGTATTCTAACTGATTTCTATACACTGATGCAAGGTGCATATGTAATTAGTGCTTCCAGTATGACACTGTAAACTCTAGAACAAATCAGTTACACATACAGTTAGTCCTCATCTAAAGGTGTTTCACTTTTTAAGCTGATGACTTATCACATTTCCTTCCCATATTGTAGATTCTGAGTCATTAAAAAGTTGCTTTCAAGTCAGACATTGACACTGTTTTATATTTTTCACACCAGTGATGAAACAGAAGCATAACTCACTTAAATTTGTTTCACCTGAAGTAACATTTTGCCTGTTGACATTCCAGGGTTGTATTCTATGCAGATTTGTTAAATTTCATAAAACCTCTACCTCAGCAATTTATTCTGAACATTACACCTCAAACTTATCCGTTACTGATACAAACCATGCTGTTTCTAAAATGACATAAAGAGCACAAAGGAGAATATTAAGGTGATGCATAAAGAAGAATACTAAGGTGAAACATAAAGAATAGTAAGATAAAGAATATTAAGGTGAAGCATAAAGGAGAATATCAAGGTGAAGCATAAAGGAGTATATTAAAGTGAAGCATTATGAAGAATATTAAGGTGAAGCATAAAAGCGACAATTAAGGTGAGGTATGCAAAATAAATCACTAAGGTATCACTATGAAACTTCCAAAGCCACTAAGAACATGGGGAGTTGCTATAAATTCTCCACAGTGAACAAAAACACAGTCCCTTGACCTGAAGTGAGGACTGAGTGTATATGATTATAACGTGATGAGTGATTTCTGAGCTGTAAGCACCAACATCACATAAACATACCTGACTTAGACCAAACAGCATTTCCTTGTCTTTAAGACCACATCGCTTAAAATACAAGAATGGACCATGTTTACATAATAAATCGATGGCTTAATATTTCTGAAATGTTTCTGTTCAGGCTTGTTCTGTGTTTCCCTTACCACACAGTTCAGACTACATTTCACCATCATCATACACATTGTAAATCCAACCATCATTTTCCAACTTAACTTGGCCAAGATTTTCGTCTTTTTGTGGCTTATTTCATGTAGCCTAGTGGCAGAAAAGGGCAATGCTAAGGCTGAGTGTACATCTTTTCCATAGCACTCCTTCATGACTAGCATAAAATCCCAGTGGTAATCTACTGCTACAAATTAGTACTGAAGATGGAGAACTGGCAATTTTAGGCCAATTTAGAGTAAAAACTGCAATAGTTATGACTCAACAAATGTACTCCATCACTCTGAAAACATCTTTTCATTTAAATATGGCAGCCACAAGGCAAATTCATTCAATTTAGGAGGGATCTCTAGCAGACAAAGGAATGAATTAGCCTTCGGTCTGGTGGTGGTGATTCTAGATAATTCTTGACACTACCGCATGATTGTACTTAGCTTGGAACATCCAAGTAGTGATGGGATTAATGAGGCCTGTATCTCACCCCTCTGGTCTAAAAGGTACCCTTTCTGGTCCAAAAAGTCTCTCCAAAGCGGAGTTAAATAATGTGAAGATAACAAGAGTGAAATAAGTGACATCACGCTGAAACTGTTAAGGCTATATCCAACCCCTCCAGTTAAAAACATAAATAAATGAATAAATTAATTAATTAAAATTAACTATCCTAAGCTGAATAAAATAATTAGGAAGTACTGTAGAAAAAAAAAAACTGTGATGTCCTTGAGCTGTTATTTATTTTTTTTTTTTTTTTTATATAGAACTGTGTCCACCTTAAATACAATACTGCATTGTACTTCCAACTGCTAAATACCTGGTGGCATATTCATAAAATTTCTTCAGCCAATTCACAGCCAACCTAAACTGATTATTAGATTGAAAAATACAATAAAATATAATTGCTAACAATAATACTGTATCTAATTACTAGAGAAACTTGCTTACAGCACTGTAGAAACTGGCTAAGAACCTCTGTGAATATGACCCTAGACCAATATGTAACCAACTGAAAGATTATACAGTACTGCATCACACAATAGGATACAAGGCATTCCAACTTCCATATTCACAACAAAATCTTGTGATCCAATCAACAATACATTATTCTAATGATGACACCATACTGTATTACTTTAACCACTAGGCACTGATGAGATGCACATGATGGCACTCCATATGCTGGGTGGAGCAGCTGCAGTGTCTACCCAGGAGCCAAGCCTCCCATATTTTCCTGCACTTTGCCATGGGAAGGACCCCAGTCCAGCCCTGGTGAGGTGCAGTCCACCACAGGGGGGGCACTTGATCCATACATGGTTCTGTACTGTTCCTGTAGGACAACCCCTGAAAAGTGGTAGCTCAACTGTGGCTCACGGGTTTGCCTGACCAAACAAACCACAGTGAAGCAACATCAAAAACAAATACTTTAATCACCAACTTTGTAATATTGCATATACATTGTAAAATTTGATCACTTACATGATTATGGAACCAAGAGAAGGACACTGCTCATCACACAAGACCCTACATTTCACAAATCAATAAAAAGCTTGTATGATACGATCAACAATGCAGTACAGTATTCTACAATGACACTGTACAGGATAATCTAAATTCATAATATGGTACACTGTAAATTTTTATCAGTTATGAATCTACCAATGTACTTAACAGAAAACTGTGTTTAACTTAGCAGCATAAAAGATGTGAATTCTGATTAACAGGTAACCATCTGAAAGACTGTATATTACACAGTACAAAGCCTTCAATTCTCACAAACTGGAATAAAATGTTACTCCAATCAACAGTATATGCATCAATCATACCTATATAACATCAAGAGTCTGAACCCTTTACTACAATGACTTTAAATTCTGTCAAGGAGGCTATGCTTTTAGTTTTGTTTGTCTGAACTTCCGTCTGTTAGTAATACTGTTAAAAAAATATGGGATGGAACTGTACTAGATCTGATACAGTACACAGTACCCGGTAGTGACTGACGGCTACCAAAATGCATGATTAAATTTGGGGCAGAAATGAGAATGGCCAAGATCATACAAAACAGAGCAGGGATACTGCTGCCTGGTGGAGATGTGTTCTCCAAGTGCTCTTGTTTTATGTGATTCTTGTTCTCACCATATGATGACCCCTAGTTATGAAGAGAATACAGTAATAAAGGATGGCCAAAACCTCTCTTAAAAAAAAAAAAATAAATAAATAAATACCAAGTGCCAACAGATAGGCAATACATCATCATATTGAAGGGATCAAGTTCATGGCTGAATACAGTACTGTACAATGAATTTCAAAAGTATCAGTGCACATTCCACACGAAATACTATGACACCACAACAATGGACATAGGAAAATGCCCAGTGACTCTGCCCTACATTACCTGGCTCCATGTGGATGCACTCTATTGTATG
>JAGKTI010027017.1:0-12864 GCA_018397915.1 Birgus latro | reverse complement strand
GCCACAGGAGCAGCGGGCCGAGCCAGAGACGTGTCCTTCAGCGGGAGCCTCTGGACTGGTGGAGGAGGGAGAACCGGTGGTCGCTCCCTCTACGTGGCAGGTCCGATGGACACTGCTGGAACTCCACGCCGGGGTCGAGAAAGGAGATTCCTGGGAAGCTCCTCCGGCCTGGCAAGTTCGGCGGACGTTGCCCAGGCTCCCGGGCTGGGGAGCGGGGGTCAGAGACCCGGCGGATGCTCCTCCCGTCCGGTAAGTCCGGCGGACATTACCAGGGCGCCACTCATCCCGGGGACAGCAGGAGGGAGAGATTCAGTGGACACTCTCACTCGGGTAGGTCCGGCGGACGCTACCGTGATCCTGTTGCCAGGGGAAAGTCGCGGCCGAGGAGTACCCGACAGGTGCCTCCTCTATGGCAGGTCCGGTGGACGCTACCAAGGCTCTGCTTCCTTACCTGGGATGAAAAGCAGAGGAGATCTGGCAGACGCTCCCACAGCAGCTAGTACAGCGGACGTAACCATGCTCCCACTCCCGAAGGTGGGTGGCAGAAGAGGGAGAACCAGGGGTCACTCCCTCTACAGCAAATCCAGCAGATGTTACTGCGCCGCTGCCCCCCTGGAGTAATGTAGGTCTAGGAAGACTGGCGATCGTTCCTCCTCTTTTCACAGTTCCTGTAGGATCTGCCGAGGGCCTATGAGGGACTGATCTCTGACAAGTCCCACCCCGAGTCTGGTGAGGACTGCTGTGGTGGGAGAGTGGTTTGCCCGGACAGCTAACTAGCCGCTGGTCTGGTCACGAGGAAGAGGGACATATGGCAGCAGGTGATGTGGGCTGGTGTGTCACGGAAGGTAATGCACCTGTCTGTGGTCCCCTCGTAGGGTGGTGGTAGCCTCCCCGTCGTCTCCTTGTTGGGTGGCAATGTTAGGGTCGGCGCGCATTTTCCATCTGCTCGCCTCTCGGGTGGGTATTTCACTCTTCTTCTATTTCCATCATAATCATCATCATCATCATCCCAATTCTTATCATCACCAAAGAAAAAATGAAGTGTGGTAAGATGCAGAAACAAAAAATTATAATAAATAAAATGTGAGAACTATCAATAATATATCCAGTAAAATGGGCCACACATTCATTTACATTATTCTTTAAACCATTGGAATCCTGGCACCATCTCCCAAGGTATTTTTCTTTTTCTTTTTTCCATTTTCTTATGTCTTTCTTTTTGTTCAGTTCACATACACCTCTCAGATAGTCAGTCAGATTCAGACATATTATTATTATCATTTTTATTATTATTATTACTCCTCCTGCTGTTACTACTGTTACTACTTACTTCTCTCTCTCTCTGTCAAGTAGAAATATCAAAACCTTTTTTAAGACCACATTTGACAGACACATTTATTAACCTATGATATCTGAGAAGGGTAAAATTAGGGATTGGAATCTTACATATTCATCCAAAAATAGAGTTGATAATAACCCTATTTCATCAGTGACGTAATTTCCGCCTTAACCCTTTGAATGATGCAAGAGTGGGATGCCTTCAGGTGGTGACACGAATATAACCTGGCATCTCAACTGCCTGGTCATTCAGATGTCCTTCAGTTATCTCCCTAACTCCCGAAAGAAGGATGGTAGACTGCAGATGAGCATTTTAAGCCTGCAGTTCACCAGGTTCACATTTAAAATGAGCCTGGGACAAGCCTGGGACAACAGCAATAACATTTTGCTCTGATGATGTGATTTTCATTCTTCCTACCCACAGACCTTTTTTTTTTTCAGTTAAGATGGGATTTTTCGAACTTTGGGTTTTTTTATATAGATTTCATTAACCCCTTCAGCACGAGAGGTCTGGAGGCAGCAAGAGTCACCAAACTGTACCACCTCGAAGTTAAGTCCCTTCACCCCAAGGATGTCAATTCCATAACATTATTGCTTTAATTAGATGATTTTATTCAGCTTAGGAGGCTTTATCACAGTGCAGTGATTAATGAGAACTATAAAATCATCATCACCATTGTCAGCATTATCCAGATTCCTCTTCCCTCCTATGGATGGGGTGAGGCCATATACTGGATATGAAAGAAAATTTGCCTCTAAAAGTTTCATTGCTACCTACAAAGCTCATCTGGTAGTTCCCCATATTTACAGTACCCGTTGTATGGAAACAGTTGTGGTTTACAGAACACATCCTTTATGTAAATGAGAACTGCCTGGTTATCCACACACACACACACACAAAATAGCTGTCATCTCCATTACTGCACATCTTTTGCCCACTGACAGGACAGATAAACGTGTTCATACAAGTCACAATGTACTTTATTAAATTGCCAAAGGGAACATATTACTGTACATTAATAAAAAAGGCTATCAATAAAAGACTTCATACACAGCACACTGTACAGTATATCACCACCAAAATGAACAAAGTACATATGTGGCCACGTATTCCTTCCCATCTCATACCTTTAACCTGTAAATATGGCACCATCATGCATGTTCCATGAATGAATCTCAAACATGGCTACTAGAAGTTATATGCAGTCGAATTCTATTAGTATTACGTTCCAAGATTGTATGCAACAGTGCCATATTTACAGGTTAAAGACACTAGGGTGGTAAGGAATACCTTGCCACAATGGAGCATCAGTTAAAATTTTTCATCACTAAGTTCTGCCTACAGCACACTGATCAGAAATGAGCAGAAAGTAACTCAGTACTCATTAACAGAAAGTAACAACAAATACAATACAACCTACAGCACTATCTATTACACCTAGCATACTTCAGGTACAACAACATAAAGGTTCACATGAGAAACATACCTTCACAACTAAAATGGACATGTAGATGATGCAAAAATATGTTTTCTAGCCTCCTGCCTCACCATAACATCAAACTGCAATAACACTGAAAACAACACCATTACCAATATGTTTGTCACTGCCTTATAAACACACTACAACAATTCAGCAAAATACAGTGCAATGTAAAATAAAACTACCATAAACACCAATGGAAACTTATCATAATCATTATCAACATCCCAACCTCTTTTCTCACCTAAGGATTTGGTAAGGATCTTAATATACGAAAATAATTATGCAATGCTAACATCCGGTAAATTAGTTACCTTATCATATCAATGTACAGTGAGATTGGTTGGGGAAGATATGGAGAATGTGAGTGCATTTAAATACTTGGGTAGTGTGATGAGTATGGATGGAAGTTTAGAGGGTGAAGTGCTTGAAAGGGTGCAGCAGGGAAGAAAGGTTGCTGGTTCCTTGAAAGCAGTGACAAGAAACAGGGAAGTGAGCATGGAAGTGAAAAAGCTGCTACATGACAGTATTGTGATACCAACTCTAACATATGGCAGTGAAGCTTGTAGCTGTTGGAGGGACAGAAGTTAAGAGTGAGAGCAGTGGAAATGAGTTATTTGAGAGGGGCATGTGGAGTCACATGGAGAGACAGATTGGCAAATGAGGAAGTGAAGGAGCATTGTGGCATGGATGTGGATGTGATAGGAAGCATTAGGAGAAGCATATTAAGGTAGTTTGGGCATGTGGAGAGGATGGAGAGTGAGAGACTGATAAGGAAAGTGTATGTGAGTGAGGTGAAGGGGGGGGAGAGGGAGGGGGAGGCCAAGGATGAGATGGAGGGATGGAGTGGAGAGGTATATGAGAGAGGGGGGTGTGAGCTGGGAGCAGGGCAGTGAAATGGCAGGAGACAGAGCGACATGGAGGCAATTTGTTTGTGGCCACCCCTTACAGGATTGAGGCATCTGGCAATAGATAGATAGATTATATTAAACCCCTGAATCTAATGACATCTTTTTCAGTTTATTCTAGCTATTTCTTGGCAGTCTGATTCAGCTCAGGAGGGACTTTTCAAACTGGAGAGGTTAAACAGTGGCTCTCTTAATCTCCTAAAAAAAATGTTGTAGCAAGAACACACAAAATACATTAAGCTATTCCAAAAAATTTAACAGTGGGTAACTAGCCTACATATAGTGGCACTAAATATACACACACATATATAAAAGTACAGTATACAGTTTGTAAGGCAGTGTTTCTTGTTTGCCTGAGGAAGTCCCCCTTTCCCCCCTCTCCTCCATCTAATGGCTGCTATTCAACCTGTAAGATATCCTTCAGCATGCCAATCAAGTCTAAACCCTGAGCTCCCATTTCAGGACCACATTCTACATATTCCTGGGTAAACACAAAAGAGCAATCCCTTCCTTATTCAGATCAGTACAGTGGTTCACCCTGTTAAGTTGGTGGCACACTGGGTCCAAAGCAGCTGTTGGCCATTTTTGCAAGCTGTCTATCTATCCATCTATTGCCAGATGCCTTAATCCCATACAGGGTGGCCAAAAACAAATCACCTCCATGTTGCCCTGTCCCCTGCCATTTCACTGACCTCCCCCCAGCTGCTACCCAAAACAGCCAACAGTTAGTGAGAGTTTGCCTGTGAGGAGAACTAGATAATAATTTTGGCTATCAGTCTGTTGCTGTAATTACTGCAATATTCAATAGAAAAGATAAAGGTGGGGGACAAGATGCCATGAGACGCTTAGCTGTGGTGCTCCCCCTCATAACCTACACCTGTGAGCCTGTAGCAGGTTTTCCACCCAATATTATGTGATATAAGGCCATTGCATCATCCAGGTTACTACAGTTACCTCCCTTAGGTGTTACCCTTTACCAACCAACCCAAAGAGTGGATGGACATCTGAGTCGGGTGATGCCAGCTGCCCCCTCCATGATTTAAACCCTGGGACTTATGGGACAGCAGCTTCACAGTCAGCTATGCTGACCACTCAGCCACTGCAGGTTAACATCAATTTTTTAACTGAATAGAATATTCTACTGTATTAGACCATGAGACAATAATAATTAAAAGAACTGTTGAAATAAAGTTTGAATCTTTGTGCTTCTTAATTTTTTTTCTGTTGTTATAATCATTTGGACGCTCTGATGACCAGCCATGGACAACATATGCAAACACACTTCACCATGGTCTCCTTATCATCTGAAAATAATAAATTCATTATTCAGACGTTTGACGCACAGCACCAATTTTCAGAACCACATGAGTCTGTTAGAGCTTCTCTCACAGCAGAATCTATGACGAACTTCGTCTGCCTCTGCTGTTGTTAAGTAGCATGTGACAAACCACACCACTCATCAGTGTGATGATCACTTTGCTTTGCTAGCCTTTTGGCTAAAAAAAAATGGACAATATGTTAGCCAAAAATGCCCAGTGTGATGCCAGTTTTACTCTCATACATTCTATTCACTCTTCCAAACCATGTCAGTCTACCCAAAAGCATCACTTCACTACCATTCAGTGCCTATGCATAATCTTATATTGGCATGCAAAAAAAAAAATTTCAGTAAATTTCCAGCCATTTTGTGAGGAGTCAAAGTCACCCTACCTGGTGTTCCACATGGATCAAAAGGTGTCTAGAGTTAGACGAAGCTAACAAAATACGGCTATGCAGTTAATGTACGGTACCCTCGCGTCCAAGACGCGTTTGTCCAAGACTTTTCGCGTCCAAGACAGAGACCATAAATAATAATCCAGTACAGTAAGACCTCACTATAACGGACTAATTTGGGCCCAAACCATTCCGAAAAATGCGAAATTCCGATAAAAGCAACAACCAGACTTCCCCCTGCTAATCCAGACTTTTCCCGATATATCAGACATTAGTCCGGACTGCATGAACGGTTTTTAAACTGTTTTGTTTACCTTATTGTGGTGAACATAGCTGAAGTGGTCAGGCAGTCCGGATTGCTTCTGGCTTTATCAGACTTTTTCCGATATATAGGAATTTAGTCCAGTAGCTCCTCGAGTCCGATAAAAGCGAATTTCGGTCTATTGAAGTCCGTTATATCGAGGTTTTACTGTATATTGCTGTAATACAGTTGCATACGTCCAATAAAGAACCAACAGTTCATAACAACCCAAATCCGAGGAGAATACAGTACAGCTATGATGGTCTCACCCGGTCCAACACGGTTCCCGCGCCCGGGACTGTGATGTGGTTGCGATGTTGTCCAATAAAATATTGGCATCTGGTCATGTGATGAGAAGGCGGGGCATGCTTTTGTCTCTCTCAGCAGAGTATTGTGGACACAGTTACTGCGCGTTGCACTCAGCGTTTGCTCCTAGGTTATTACCTCTCCTTTCGTAACCATGCCTAGGAAACCATCTGCTAACCCTTGAAGTGCTGCCGTCTGCCTCAGGCTACTAAACTGGAGATAATTCAATTACTAAGCTGGAGACAACAAGCTCAAAAACACACATTTTCAAGGTGAGGAAATTTGTTTTGGTGCCAAAATAGGTCCAGGTTGATGTTTTTAGACACTTTTCGAAGATTTTGTGACAATATTAATTTTTTCCAAAAGGTCTTGTGTTGGTCCAAGACCTTTTTCATCCTACACAGGAACCTCAGGCGACAATATTACCATCTTGGACGCAAGGGTACTGTACTTAGGACTGCCATTCATAATACTACTGTATATCAATAAATTCCTCAAAATACTTAACCAAGAGGGATTACAAAGTTTGCTATTAAAGTTCTTACCAAAACAGTACAGTACTATGAAATATTTCCTCAACTGCCACTGATTAGAAACTTGCCCTGTGACACACAAGGCCTTAGGTAAACATTTTTTTGGTGTTCATTTTGAATTATGTGATATGCTGATATGGTGAACGTGCTTTATTAATCTTTCTTTTTTATGCAGTATTATATGAAGTTTATATTTTCACCTAAAAATGGCTCTATCACCATACAAATATTTGTACTTTCATATCAGAAAAAAAATGGAGAGAATGAAGCAATAAAGTTTTACTTTGTATTTAGAAATATTTAACATAATTTTGTACTGATACAATTGACTTTTCTACCCTGAGAGATCACTTTTTCTGGCATCAAAAGATCGAATCCTGTGGATTACCAAATGGGGAATTTGGGTACAGCTGCAAACAGTATTACTCCACATTTTAGCTCATCAATTATGAAACTTATGTAACATTCTGAAAAGTCTGCAGAGTGTCAAAGATCACATCACTGGGTTCTGAAGGCCTTTGTTCACTGCCTTGTCACATATTGTAGGAAAATGAATTGATATTTCTGCCCACAATTATAGATCTTACATTTTTAGTAATGGACAAAATCATCATAATCATTCATCATCATCATCATCCAGACCTCCTTTCCCACCCTAGGGCAAGGTGAGGAGTATCAATGTCTAGACAGTCCAAATTTCCCCAATCCAATGGGCCACGCTTCTATTCACTCATCATTCAAGCCCCAGGAATCCTGGCTCTAATGGACAAAAATCTATGGAAAAGATACCCAATTCTTGGCATGGTGGTCAAGAGGACTAGAGCAAGAAGCTGATGGTGTGAAAAAGTTTTTTCAGTGCTTAAGAGTTTCAGACACAATAGTCACAATTGGTGTCTTTGTGGATAAGGAATCCCTGATGTGATCTGAGTCCTGATGTCTCAGTTTAGTTTCACCAAGGATTAACAATGGAAAACTTAATGCTACCAACAAGAAATGGATATATCATTAATATTAGAAAAGATATCATGAAATAAACTCTATAAACAGGCATGCAAACTAATGGGACAATTTTAATGTTACAATACTATTAACATCATTATCCATAATTTACACAGACATCCCATACCAACAGCACTACAACTCAACAGTATTGCAAAAGATATGTCTCACTATGTCTGCAGACATTCAGATATTCCTCTATGATTTTGACAACTGTAGGTAGACAGTGTGAAAACTGGGGTAAAGCAGTGCACTACCTGAGTGAAGCATGGCATCAATCTGGCTCTTTGATGAACAGAAGATTGTAAGCAAGCAGTGAAATGGAGGCCTGTTGAGGAAACAATGTGCAAGACTGTGTGTCAAGTGTACATGACCCTGGATTAAAATATGTGGATTTTCAGAGCTTGAATGGTGAATGAATGCGTGCATGGCCAATTTCACTGGGTATGCTGTTGATTACTATAGTTCTCCCACTATCGTATTCTTTCCTTTTCCCTGCTTTCTCTACCCTACCTCACTCCACCTGCATGTGGGAAATAGGTGGGATGATGATGATGATGATGATGATGATGACGATGATGATGATGATGATGATGATGAAGACGACGACAACTCTGGGTGAAAAGTGGGTCGTTTGTAGCAATGAAAGGAGCTTAANTGGGTATGCTGTTGATTACTATAGCTCTCCCACTATCGTATTCTTTCCTTTTCCCTGCTTTCTCTACCCTACCTCACTCCACCTGCATGTGGGAAATAGGTGGGATGATGATGATGATGATGATGATGATGATGATGAAGACGACGACAACTCTGGGTGAAAAGTGGGTCGTTTGTAGCAATGAAAGGAGCTTAACTGTTGAGCTGTGAGCAATGTTTGTTGAAAACTGGAAAACATGTGCAGCAGTGGACAAAGTTTGTAGCTGAGTAGTGTGGTGACTGGATGGACTTTGGCATTTACTTCTACCCTGAACTTCCAAATTCTCCTATGAGAATATGGGTCTTTGGTAAGCAGTGGGATGGTTGCATGGGTGTCAAAAATGAAGTGTAAGGAGTGGATGGAGTATGGGAAGTGGATGAGCTTGGGTATGGGAGATATTTACTTTCACCTTCAACTGCCAATTGCACCTATAAGCAAGTGGTTCTTTGGTGAGCAGTGAGGTGGGTGCATAAGTGTCAGGGTAATAGAGTAGCCCATCTCCTGTGCAGCCTTCAATCTGTCACTATCCACCAGCCTCATGCAGCGCTGTCCCTGGCTAGTCTTGGGATTGTTCTGGCCATGTGTCTGGTCAGCAGTGTGGCCAAGTGTTAAGTACTGGTCTAGGGTGAGGGGCAGATCACGAAAGGTCTGACTCCGAGGATATGTTAGGATGTGGTTAGCCTGTACACCACCATAGCAACATGGGCTGCAAACAAATGCTGCACGCTGTTCCATACACTTTAACAGCACCAAATCTGTTGCAACCCCACATGCATGGAGACAAACACCAATATCAAAACTACCTTTAAAGTAGTCCAAATTGCATTGTACACACACAACATTTTTCAAATCAAGAGCATCTACCCTCTCCTTGGCTCGTAACAGAGATGCTTGTTTATTTTCCACCAAAACAATTTTACAACTGGGGAGACGGTAGGCGAGAATTATTCCCACATGGCCACCACCAGCACAAAAGTCCACGATAATATTTCCATCTTGAGCTACCGACTCAACAGCTGTAACCACATTTTCAAGCTGTTGGCATTTTCTCTCCAAGCGGGAAGGAGGTAACTGTCCTTCCTTAGGGCTGACGGAGGGAGGGAGGGAAGACCACGGAAGGGAAACATTATCTGCTGGATGATCATTATATTCCAGTTCAACATCCTTATCATCCAACATACCCAGGACAACATCAATGTCCTGCTGATGGGTAAAAGATCTCCACCTAGGCTTATATCTTTCAGGATCACTCTTATATATGCTTTCATCTGGAGCATTTGGAATCACAGCTTCTAGTGGAAAATCTGGACATACAGAAGAACATAAATGAGCCAGAGAGCTTGACAGTACAGGCACAGCTCCCTTAACATACTCATTCTCCAAAATCACTTTATGCCACTTGAGAACCAAGGGAATTGCAGTATCTAAAGTTACAAGTGACTGCAATTTAGTTATCAGTATGTGAAAACTGACAAAGAGTAAAACATCAGCCAGTGTCAGGTTCAGTCCTTCGGCATATTTATGTTCAATGTCTGGGAGCTGTGCAAGAGGTAACTGAAGCAACCTGTCCCTTTCTGCTTCATCTTGAACAGTGTCTCTTATATACTGGTGCTTTATCTTGAGTGCATTGTGCAGAAGTGGCGGACGTTGAAGATGGCGTTCATACCTCACAAGTTCTGCTACAATTAACACTCTGCTCTTAGCTTCCCTTTGGACACAATCATCTACTTGGCTACTCAATTTTACATCCTCTTCAGTCTCCTTTATTACTCTACCAGCTCTCTCTGACCCTCCTTGCTCATTAAGCTTACCATTTATTTTTATATTAACCTCTATATCCCCCCCACCTTCCTCAACCATGCTGCCAGTTTTCTCTAACTCCCCATTCTCTCTAGCCTCGTCTACCCTTTTACCAGCATTTTCTGAATCTCCCTGCCCCTGGAACTTTACACAACCATACACTGCCACCTCTCTCAATGCCCTCAGAGCTTCAACCTCACAGAATTTTGTCCAGACGCTAACCTCTGCACAAGCCTGCAAACAACTTCTCCTGAACCCTAACAGATGAGCTGCATGGTGTTCAGGATGGCTGTCAACTGTATGATGAAGCATGAATCTTAGAGTAGAACACAGCCCAGCCACACACCATACTGGCTCAGAGTTCAGAAGGGCAGCAGGTAGGGCACAGTTGGACAAGACAAAAGGGCAATCTTCCTCTTCCAACACTGAGTACTTGAAGGTGAAAACACTTGGATCAACTGGAAATATGCAGTAATCTCTCAAAGCACCTGCATCACTGGGATGTCCACTGTTACTCTGCTTAAATTCTCTATGGCTGTTACTGTGTTCATGTCCTTCACATCTGTTAATCTGTTCGTGCACTTCAAGGTCGCTACAATGTTCATGTTCTCCACTGCTGTTACTAAGTTCTCCCAGGCCATTAATGTGTCCATGTTCTCCAAGTATGGTACTGTATTCAAAATCTCTCTGCTCTTGATTGGAGTTTTGCTTCAGTTCTCTTGGCTCCACGAGGATGACAGAGACAGCTGGGTTCTGGCAGTACTGGAGGGTGAAGAGGGCAGCCAGTGTGTCAGATGTCACCCATAACTCACCCCCCTTCTGATGCCCTTGCAGAAAGATGTTTGCCTCCTTCATCATAGCACTTCTTGTACAACCTGAAACAAAATCACATTATAGTGGGAAGAAGTCCCAATACTCCCAAGGGATGGCAAGATGATTTCCACACAGCTACAGTACAATGACATTTCTGTGCAACTTACAAATGTAATTATATGGTCTGGCATTTGATCCTACAACCCCCTTTCCCCACATTAAAGAACAACAAAGTGTCAGGAGATACTTGCCCATGGAACAATCATGCCAAGTCTGAAGTGAACAGTTGAAGAAATGAAGGAATGGTGCCAAGCTGAGAGGTGTTTGGAAGAAAGAAAAAGAAGAAAGGACTCTAAAGGGATACAGAGAGACTCAACACTATGGCGTGAAAACCAAATAAGGAAATCACACTGCTGGGAAACATCTTTAATCATAAAATTTTGCTGCCCATCACTATGCCATCTTCTGGTAGACACTGAGATCTTAAATGTCAACATGATATGAGTAAAAGTTTATAAAGTCCATATGGGAACACATCTAATTCAGCATTACTAAGATACAATTTACTCTCATCTATTATGAAAAACATTTTAAATTTACCAAACCCTTAGTTCCTGCTATAAAGTAGGCTACTATACAATATTGCTAGTGCTTGATTTAAAAAACAAAAACACATTCAAGAGTTAAAGTTCATCTCTCTCTCTCTCTCTCTCTCTTTACAATTTAAATCAAGCACTATAGTCACAGTGCACGGCTCTGAGGTTGTCATTATTGTACCCTGGCAACCTACCATTCAAAAGTGCATCCGATATCATATCACATTATACATGAATCATATTATTATGCATGAATATATTATACATGAATATTATTATTCACAAACATATTATACATAAATCACATGCATCTCATATTATACACAAAACTGGACGCACTATTAAAGGGTAGGTTGCCAGGGCATGATAATAACAACCTCAGAGTCACACGCCGTGACTATAGTGATGTAAATCCCCACAATTCTACTTCTGTCCAGTCTCTTACCTTAAACCATCAGCTTGTCGGAGGGAACAGACTGTACTTTTAAGTATGAAGGATGATTTAAGGATCGTAAATGATGAAGACGAGCCACAACAGACAAACCACCAGCTACACCAAGAGCTGCCATCACCACCTCGAACACCCAAAAGTTAATTTCTTCTTGCCAGACCTGTACATCACAGCTGCAAAGAGATAATAAAACAATTAATCCCTCCACTAAGCAGTATCTTCAATCCTCATTTTCAAGTACAGTAAGGGATGTGTTCTAAAATAGCAACACAACTATTTACATATACAGAACTGTAATTCATCATCATCTGGACCTCCTTCCCCACCCACCATAAACAGGGGGAAACTGGGAGGTCAGCTTCACTGGTAACAACGAAACCTTATTAGCCAATTTTTATTTACTTCACTGAGGTCTTAACCCCTGCCAGCCTGGTTCTTTACATGGTAGTTTACCTCCCTTGAGTCACTGTTTTATAACCAATGTAAACTGTATCTCATATGAGGCAATATAAACTGTACATAATTTGAGGACTGCAGCTTAGCCCGTCCAGACCTTCACTGCGTATCATATGAGATCTTCAGCTTGGCAAGGGTTAACAGCAAGATAAGTTATAAGGGTAACACAATAAGGGCTCACTGTAGCACATGGTAGCAGCAAGAATAGACTTAAAGTACTCATGCATCCACTAAAAGAGGTTTTCCAAAATCATTCTGTGATGGCAATACTGAAACAGAAAAGATGTCATTGTACCAGGGTCTTAATCGTGACTGTTCATAATTGGTTACTCTCAGGCTCTTCTACATCTCAACATGAATTGGTGGTAACCATTACCATTAGAATTCCTTTTCCCTTCACTGACAGAGGTTTTCTGGAAGCTGAATATAATCATCTATGGATTTATAAAAAAAAAAGAGAGAGAGAGAGAGA
>JAGKTI010027016.1:0-13390 GCA_018397915.1 Birgus latro | reverse complement strand
TTCTTGCAAAGATGAAGCTTATTTACGAGGGCAAAAATCATCGTTATTATTCTGTGACTCAGTCCAGGTCTCTCCGACAACAGAGGTGACTGTGAAAGATGTGCCAAGTATTTTATGTACATCTTGCAAAGACTCTTTCCCCTGCCCACTGCTGCAACAAGCCAAGGAGCAGCTCGTCCAGTATATTCACCAGTAATTACATTTAAACCTTTCAACACGATAGTGCACTTTTCTAGCTTATTACTGATGGCCACAAACAAAACAATCTAGTTAAGGAAGACTCTTGTAACCCATGGCAAAATAACGCCTTTTATATTTCATTCGTACCACTGTCAGCCAATTTTTCTTATTCTACCTTAGGAAGGACCTCTTGTAATTGAGGACTTAAGCATTGCGTATACTTTCAATAAGCCCGACCTCAAATTCATCCTTCGTTCGATTTCACCCCTGCCAAATATATTTCAGTAACTATTCACATTCGAGACACCTATAGTTGCCATCCGATTTTCAAGTACACTTTTAATAATTCTGACCCTATTTCCATTATTATCATCTCCGTCCTCATCATCCTGACCCTATTCCGACAACCATCAACTTGGTGGACTGGATCCAAATATAAGGAAAAAGAAAAGACCAAAGACAGGCCCAAGAATGTGGAAAAGAAAAACACATGTAAACCAGTGTCAGAGTCCATACCAAAAATGAATCTGCCTTCCATCCACTCATCCACTGTACTAAGTCGTCAATTAGGGAATGATGCTAACAAAAAAAATATTTGTGGAATTATCAAGATAACCGTTGGATAAAACAAAGAATTCAGTATACTTGAGCTACCTACTTCCGCTCTAAGCGTTCTGTTACGAAAGGCTACAAGAGCTGGCTACGTGGAGTCCAAGTTTACACATGCTATTATGCTACTTGGCAAATAACAGTAATGAACAGATCTGTCATAAACAAGGAAGGATTACATTATTAAAAAGCAACTGTTGAACTTTACTGAATTGTATAATCTGTGTTTGTCCTTATGTCTTTGTTTACCATAAAACGGTGATATACAATGCAGATGTTGCCTGTATAACGTGTTACAGTTCTATGAATACTTGAATAAGTAGGAAGTTGGGATCACGTCAGTTATCCGTTATGTCCTCTACATGAACCGCAACTACACTCTGTAACCTGGCCTGAGGGCATTCTCACCTTCGCTCTTTCGCCACAATGACTTTCTTTTTTGTTATATTCTTGTTTACAGAGAACTTTATTCAGTAGGAAAGAGACCGTTCGTAGTGAAGAGACTAGAAACAATCTCTTTTAGCCCTGTTTGTACGATGATGATTTTGGTATTTAATCTTATTACCACTGTGCAATTATACAGTCCTTCGGATAGTCCCTCTTGTGGTGAAGGAATTGAGTCAGATACGGCTATGATGAACTCAGAACTGTACAGTCGGCATCAATAGTCCTGTAGCCACCTGTTTTTCTCTCCATGGACTACGAAAATTTGCGAGGTGGATTCACAGCAACCGACACGGAGGACCCTGTTTGGCCGAAGTAAATATCAGTGTCGGTTGTTGTGGATTTACTACACTGACAAGTCCATGGAGAGAAACACAGAGGAGGCAACACGACTTCTGATGACGACGGTACACATGAACCCCCGTAAATAGCCGTGAGCGTACCCTTTCCGTCTTGGTGTATGTTTTAAGACAAAGGCTTTGTAATCCAGTTATTGCTCAAACTTATACGGAACTGACTACGAAAAGTTTCAGCAAATAATGCAGTTTTGTACTGTGCGTAACAAGTGTTATCAAGTGAAGCACAGTTTATTAAAAGAATGAATTTAATGAAGTACCTGTCACTGAGGGTTAGCGGTGCAGTATTTTAAATGTACAGTATCTATATTTTGGATGAATGATAGTGCTGATGTTTGGTGTAGAATTATTTACGCAAATCAATATTATGAACGAACTGTAAATGTTGAAAGTACAACTTTATTTAGTGCAGAGGCATGCATATGTTATTTAACACAGCAGTAACTTTATAATTTCATAAACTGCAGCGTCAGCGAACTGCATTGTTCTGTGAAAAATAGTCATCAAACGGAGTGCATGGTTATTAAGCGAACAGCTTCACATAAAACAAAATGAAATGACAAGAGAATACCATCACGCAACATGGGAGGTTCCTGAAAGACTTGCTTCCCAAAGATTTGTTCAAATATTAAATAAGATCAGACATTCTGCGTGTCATGTAATGTTCACAGGCGAATCCAGTATATTGAGCGATCCAGTATATTCAAGTAACTAGAGGTACCGAAGCTAACACTAATTATTTTCATGGATCAAATGTAGACCTTATTTTCAAAACGACTCCTCTTCCACAGGTCAAATATATACAGCAGTGTCAATAATTTAGCAATTCAGGAAATGTTGCAATGATTTATTGATTAATTTGGCGACGCTATCTTCTGAGAGAGAGAGAGAGAGAGAGAGAGAGAGAGAGAGAGAGAGAGAGAGAGAGAGAATGCCTAATAATCTTATTCGCTTTATAACATCGAAATTTCCCTCTTCGAAATACTTGGGAGAGTCATTTAGGCAATAATGGTGGTATTTAAACTTGACATAAATGTACCGGATCAGAGGTTTACAAAGCGACGGTTAATCTGATTAGGTAATGGTTATGCTTCGTGGGTGATTGATTAATGTGGAAGCAGCTTTGCTGGCCGAGTCACTGGCTGCACGAGGTCCATTCCCGCGCTGTCCCCACCGGTGTTCGCATTTACGGCAGACTAGAGAATAGTATTTGCTTCACTATGAGAACGCCTTTGTTCAGTTTGTTCCTGCCGCCTCTTTACGATTTTACTCAGCCTATTTATCCTTTTACTTATCTACTTCTTGATTTTCTTTCGTGTTTGACCCTGGGAGTAGACTTGACAGCCTGCTCCTTGCGGCCCAGCAGTCTTCCTACATGCCGCACACCTTCAACTGTCACCACTTGGGCACTGGCACTCAGTTTCGTACTAAATACATGGTAGGACTGTCTCGTTTAAGAATGGTGTAACGGTAATAGCAGGCGTGTTATGGAAGATCAGTAAAGACTATTAAAGCGAAACTCAAATGACAGTATTGATTCCTGCCACTCGTTTAACTTTTAAGACTCCACACTACTTATCTAATTTCTCATTTTAAAAGGGCTAATGAAGTCTATATTTAACCTCTCCATTTCTTATACATATCTATTTATCTATCTATCGATCTATCTGTCTATCTAACTATCTATCTACCTATATCTATCTATCTACATCTATATCTATCGATCTATCTGTCTATCCATCTATTCATCTATCAGCAAGAATAAACTTGAGGCTCCCCCAGGCTGACCGGGTTGCCTAGATCGCTGCACACCGTTACACATATAATGAAGTATTTTTTGTTTTGTAATTATGTAACCAGTGCCACTTGAGACATGCCTCCTGGAAACCCACCAGGCAACACAGTTTCATAAATTACACATCGCCCGCTGTATGTACTGTGAATGCTTAACTATTTCAAACCGATGACTCATTTTTAAAATTCTATTCTTGTTACTGCAAACGATTCTGTTCAACTCAGGAAAGACGCTTGGACAACAAAAGTTTCTAGTTTCCTTCCAGGCGACTATATTCACTTCAGAACAGACTTTCCGAACTGCAGAGGTTAGACATAGTTTTCGATATTCCCAATTAATTGAATTCCTTCCTAAACTGTGCTGAATCGTCTGGCGGCAGCAAAAACAAAGATTACTACGTCCCCCGGCAGAAGAAGTTAAATGATGAAAGGCAGATGTATGGTCTACTCCGCTGGGCACTGCTGATTGCTATTAGTGTTGGATTAGGATAATGATGATCACGCATAGCACATTTTGCCTTCACGTCTCTCTCTCTCTCTCTCTCTCTCTCTCTCTCTCTCTCACTCAGCGGTACATTACAGCTGGGGACCTGAATGTAAACTCAATTGTTGCGTGTCGTATTTTAGAAGATTATGAAAAAAAAAAGTGTCCGCTATAATGATTCTCGTGAAATCGATAGGCACTAATTGTAGGCCTCCGCCGCCTTCTCTCAGTGATTACATTTTCAAACTACCATAGGCTTCAGTGGAGCGGTGAATATCGGGCAGCTCTGACAAGAAAAAAGAGTCAGATTCAGTGGAAGGTGTGATATTTTCTTTTTTTCTTTGTTTTCTGGTCTGTGTAACGCCTGGTGGTTCATTGATAAAATAGCAGTGTAGGTGAAACTCTGCAGTGTCCCTATCGCAAATTCTCGTTCTGCTATCGATTTCGACACTTTTTTTTTGACATGGGTCTGGGTTATGCTATTTTGTGTTGGGTTCGGTTAGGCTATGCTAAGTTATATTAGGTTGATTTAGTCTGTTAGGATGTGGTTAGGTTAGAAGAGCTTAGACTGGGTTAGGTTTGATTCGATTGGGGTTAAATACTGCATAGTAAGAGCGATCAATCTGATGAAAACTTAGCGTGTGCTGCTGACGTGGCCTACAGTAACGAAATGTGTCCCCACCACCCTGTACGAAATTCAAGATGAGCAGAACTGAGTGTGCTTACAAGATAATCCCATGAGCAACGACTGATAGTTCGAAGAAGCTTTAGAAGAATAGTCTGGAATTCAATGTTTAGGTTTTGAAGAACCTTAAGAAGAGGGTTTAATATTAAAAACAAAACCATTAAAGGGTTTTCCTTTGCAACAACTAGAAAACCATTTCCAGGCACTCTGAAAGTCCATTACCGTTTAGTACATGCAGCGTTTATGCGTTAAATTACGCACAGGTTTTATTTATATACGTAAAATTCTACACGCAAAGTTCAGAGAAATTAGTACATTAATGTATAGAATGTACTGGTAAGTACCCACACGGTAATGTTACTAGTAAAATGTAGAGAACAATGAAGTGCAGCGCTATTCAGTTATTGAAAGTGGGTGCGTACAGTGGATTCTTACTATCAGTACGGAGTAGTGTTAAGTAATAATGAAGAAATACAGGTTAGTTATTTGTGGTTGTTAACGAAACAAATTTAGCGAATTTAAGCAACCGTAATGAATACCAAATAGCAACGCTTTTAACCACTTCACTTCAAATAGGTCACCCTTAAGTTAAATTACGCAGTTCAGCCGTACACACACACGTACACACACACACACACACACACACAAAGTACGAGAGTTAAGAGAAGCCAAGTGTTAAGCAGCACACTTCATGGAAATACTATTATCAAATGAAGAGCAGTAGTGATTAATGATGTCCTGCAATCAAGAGTAGTGCAGTGCGATTCCGTGAAGTGCAGCTGCTCACTGTAAAGCTGTGTTACTGAAGCTAATGAAAAACGCTGTATTACGCTGAGATACACAGTTGGTCGTAAAACACTTTACAAAAATAGTCCACTACGGATGAGATTACCGTGATTAATTCTGTCAAATGTTGCCAGTACTGGATAATGAATCCCATACCACATTATCTAAGTCGGTATTAAAGTGCAGCACGTTTGAAGACATTCCCTATACAAAACACAGCAATATCCAACACAATGATGCATCACAACATCTGGATGCGCCATAAGCTTGTAACTTACACCGTTTATTTTTCTTTTTCTTTTTTTTAAGTGACCAACTTTTCTTCTACTGTAGGCAGCTCATCCTGGAAATAGAATTACAAGTTTTTGGCATTATCTAACTTCCGTACACTCATGGAATCTCAGGAATTTGGGATATGCAGTCAACGGATTTCAATATTCTGAGAAACTTTCCTCCTACGGCCGTTACTTTTGTCGCCAATGAATAACACTGACGGCTGCTGTTACTGAACATTTTAATTTCAGTTAGAGGTGGTCGGACTTCAATCAGTGACGGCTCAGCATAGGTCTCACGGGTGAATCTGAATTGGGCTCGTTCCAAATGGCAAGTCTGCGCCATGGACATGTTACCTAATACTGTGCTGTTTTCACTTTAATTTGGTCTAATATTGCCGTTACTGTATCTTGGATTTCGAGTTGTAACACTAGATTAATATTAGATTATGATGCTTGTCACAAATAAGTGCTATGGAAAGGACATAGAGCCGCAGTACTTTTTTTTTTTCGCTGAGTTCTGTGAGATAAGCTGCAAAATGACGAAACTCTGGGTCAGGTTAGAGTAAGAGGAGTGGCCTATAGTCTGCAACATCAAAGTTTTATGAGAATTATTATGGAGTCTTTCGATTCTGAAAAAGGAAAGCAGTTAGGACGGTTATGAACAGTTTGGGACAGGTATGTTCAGCTTATGGCCAGTTCAGGATCAAAGCATGCCCACTTATGATCTAGGTCATGTTAAGTTGACTATGGGCAGGTTAGGACAAATGAATGCTCAGGTTAGGCTGAAAATGTTTTTATTTTCGAAAAGAAATGGGAAGATTTTTGTCTTTTCATTGGAAATATGAACTTCAGAGAATTGGGGTGCCATCACAGAAACGTGCGATATCCGATATATATAAAGATCAAACTCGTAAAAAAAGGAAAAAAAATCGAGAAACATTAGCAAAATGCACTGAGGACCAGAAATTCTGAGGCTCTGCACGGATATAAAAATTTACAAGTTTCTGAAATTATGTATGAGGATTATCGTACTAAAAAATACCAGAAACAACAAAAGTATTCTGGAAAGGTGGAATATAAAGCACTTGACTCTATCCACGCTGTTCTGTGTTGCTAATTTGTTACTACTGTGTATTATCCGCTGATATTCCGTGCATATAAAAAAAATTACATCATCCTAGGCCATGAGAAACATCGCATTTTTATTATGATCCACCGATTTCCTGTAATCAGACTGACAGATCCGCAGACATAATCACCACTGCGGTAACGTGGATAAAAGAAAACTTTTCAATCATTTCAACATCTAAGTTCTCAGTGTTATCTTTGTGCATGAAACCAATTACTGAATGCACTGTTAAACCATGGATGCTGCTCACTCACATACACTCTCCTCGTCAGTCTCCCACTCTCCATCCTCTCCACATGGCCAAACCACCTCAGAGTATTTCTCCTAAAGCTTCCTATCACATCCACATCCACACCACAACGCTCCTTCGCTTCTTCATTTGTCAATCTGTCTCTCCATGTGACTCCATATGCTCCTCTCAAATAACTCATTTCCACTGCTCTCACTCTTGACTTGTGTCCCTCCCTCCAACAAGGTCCAGGCTTCACTTCCATACGTTAGAGTTGGTATCACAATACTGCCATGCAGTAACGTTTTCACTTCCATGCTCACTTCTCTGTTTCTTGTCACAGCTTTCAAAGAACCAGCAACCTTTCTTCCTTGTCGTACCCTTTCAAGCACTTCACTCTCTAAACTCCCATCCTTACTCATCACACTACTCAAGTACTTAAACGGACTCATATTTTCCATTTTCTCCTCATCCAACCTCACTGTACATTCAGTGACTTCATTTCTCTTGAAGACCATAACTTTACTCCTCCCTACATTCACCGTTTGATTCCGTTTGTTACACACTCTCCCAAACTCATTCACCAAGCCCTGCAGCTCCCCTTCTTCTTCACTTAACACAGTATCATCTGCAAACAACAGCACAGGGAGTTTCCACACACTGCCCTCTCTCATTAGGGCTGCTCCAACATCCACTGCCCTACCTTATACCTCTTTTATAACCCCATCCAAATGCAGGTAGAACAACCATGGAGACATGACACATCCCTGTTTCAATCCAGTCTTCAAATAGAAAATAATAATAATAATAATAATAATAATAATAATAATAATAATAATAATAATAATAATAATATTTCATCCCTCCATTCAACCCTACGTTGTCCCATGAGAAACGTAGGAGCCCGGGGCTAGGCAAGTTGGTCCTGACATTTAAGATGAAAGTGACCAGCCTAACTCATCCCTGAGTGGCATTACGTGAGCAATAAATCCCAACCATCCCTTGGATATAAACCTTCACCGGCTCAATCCGACTGGAGCGCCATAATTTTCCACTAATCCACCAAGCGCCATAATTTGGTTAAATGGTTACCACCCAGCGTAGTAAATGGTTTCCTGGCAAATAGGAAACCATTCAGCTTGTTACTCAGTGTAGAGACACCCATAGGCAGAAGGAAGAGGAAAGAATGAAGGAAAGAAAGACAGAAGAGGAAGTGTAAAGTCACCTGTATGCAGAAGGACGAGGAAAGGATGAAGTAAAGAAAGACAGAAGAGGAAGGAAGGAATGGAGGGAGGAGAGGAAAGGGCAGACACCCGAGAGCAGCACTACATCGAGTGAGTGGATGGTGAGCTACTACTACTAATAATAATAATAATAATAAGTGGTGCCGGGCACAACATACCTCCCTGACAGTAGTTATTTTAGTGCTGTTAAATACCGATTCGTTACTGCCATTTTGTGTCAGTAAACAATTAAAGTCGCAACTAACTCCACCATTTTTTCCCCCCATCTCCTCCTCCTCCCTGTGGAACTCCAAATACAGTCTACGGTAATGGTGCAACTAACTTCACATCAAGAATTCGCTTAGTGAAAACTCCTTGACCTTGCGTTTCACATTTCACACTCGAAGACACTGCCTCCACAATTAAATCAGTTCCTTTTGGGACCAGTGCCCACATATCCTGAAGGCTTCATGTAATTTCACTCGTCCATTTTTCAGTAACTTTGTTAACAAAGAAACAAACAAAGAAACGACCAAAAACTAAACCTCGCCGGACTCTGTCCAGGCGAGGTAATAATAATAATAATAATAATAATAATAATAATAATAATAATAATAATATATGCAAAAAAATGAATAATCAAGGTTCCTCCTGAATGCACCCAGTCGCTGATACAAGTATACAAGAAATCAGTAACCCTTTCAGTTCGATGACTCTCTGTTATACCTCGAGCACCAGACGATATTACTTAGCGCAGGAGGGACCCAGGTAGAGATAAGACACAAATATCGCTGTATCAAGGTCACTTCCCTGGTTTGAAGTCACTGCAAAAGTAAGCAAGAATTCATTAACCTTCTTCAGTTCCATTATTGTTTCTTCTTATTTCTACCATACGGGATCCATCGCTGTGAAAAGATTAACACTTAAAGAGAAAGTACACGCAAGTAATAATTAACATTCGAAGAGACAGTGTGTTCATTATGCATTTATAAGGCCATGGGGGAATAATGTACAGTATATAAATAAATACGTATCAAGGTCCCTTCCCCGGTTTACACAGTCACTGCTGAAAGTACACAAGAATTCATTAACACTCGGCGAGATAGTGTGTTTATTATGTACCCTTCCTGCCCGGCTCAAGCGTTCCCGGGGCTGGTAAACAGTGCAGGAGGAGGCTATGAATATTCTTCACGCGTCATCCTCCACTTCGCCACCCCACTCGCCAAAACCTGTTTTCTCCCCTCTGCTGACTTTCCATCTTCTAAATCTTCTTCTTCCCCTTATCCCATCGCCTCACTTACTCTCTGCCTCTCCCCCCTCCCCCTCCCCGAATCAACATCTCTTGAACTGCACCATTTTTTTCCCCCTTCTCCTCCTCCTCTTCTACTTCATTGACATTCAAATCTAAGCAAGAGGCAAGAGCGTGCGGTGCCTTTACAAATTCGCTTATTCAATCAAGGTACTTTCTGCATTTTTCCAGAACTCAAGCTTTAACTGTTTTATCTTACTCCCTCACAGCGCGTAATATTTCTCTTTACACTACTTTCTCTTCTACCGTGAACATCCTGAATAAACCATTTACCTGATGTCTTCTCCTCCAGACCACTAAGAATCCTGCATATTCATTTTGTTCTTCTAAGTGAACATCATCGTTCTTATAACGTTCTCTTCTCCACATGGACGTAAGCTTCACCGTGTTTCTCAGTCTCACCACTTCTGCGGCTCTTCCCCAGCACGAAATCTCCACCATTTCTTCTCCAGCGCGAAAACCTTGCAGTATCTCCTCACACTCCCTTCTTCTTCCTCACCTTCCTCTTCCTATTATTCCTCTTCTTCACTGCAAAAATCTCGTCATGTCTCTTACATTTTCCCTTCTTTCTCTGCTCCTCCTCCTCTTCTTTGTGAAACCTCTCCTCTTTACAATCCCTTCCTCCTCCTTTTCCTCCTCCTCCTCCTCCTCCTCCTCCTCTTCATGAAACCTCGCCATATCTTCTTACACTCTTTCCTCCTCCTCCTGGTGCTCCTCCTCCTCCTCTTCTCCATCGATATTCAAATCTAGGCAAGAAGCAGAGTGTGTGGTAGCGTCATAAATCCAGCTCAGGGTCCCGTGACAGCTGGGGGGACCTCATACATTACCCGTCTCACCTGCTGCTGCGCCTCCTTCCTGCTGCACTCCCCCCTCACCCCTACTCCCCTCACCCCCTTCTTCCCCATCCCTTCTTGCTGCCCTCCCTCCCCCTCTTTGCTTTCTTCCTGCGTCTTCCCCCTCTCACCACCCCTACCTGGCTCTCTCACACTTCATTTTCCCTCCCCTCCCCCACCTTCTTCTCTCTCATACCTCCCTCTCTTTCCCAGTTCTCTTTGTCTCCTTCCTACTACCCCACCCTGCTTACATTACCAACCCCTCCCACCTCCTTTCCAACACCTCTTTCCCTCTTCCCCTCCCCTCCTTGCCTTTTGCCTCCCCTCTAAGCCTCCCTCCCATTCTTGATTCTCACTCACCCCTTCTCCCTTCCCTATCCTTATCTCCTTTTAAACCTTTCCTCCTCCTTCCTCATCCTTGCCTTCCTTCTTCCTACACTCTCCTTCTTCCCCTCCTTTTCTCTCCTTGCATTTCCCTCATCTTCACACCACTCCTTATCTCCTTCTTACAGCCCCACCTGCCCTGCCTTCTTCATACACCTTCTGTACCCACCCATCCCTTCCTCTTTCCAGCACCTACCCCCTCTTCCCTACCCCTCCATGTTTCTCTCTTACGCCCTCCACCCTTCCTTGTCTTCTCTCCACACTTTCCCCTCCGTCATACATCTTACTCCCTCCCCCAACTCTTTTTGCACCCTCTTTATATTCCCCCTTCCCTCCCCACCCATCCTTCTCTCCTGTCTGTATATATCGCCCTCCTCTTTCCACCCATCCCTGATTCTTTCTTACACAGTACCTTCTCCCCTCTTCCCATCCCACCCTCCTACACCATCCCCGCTCCTCTTCTACTTCCTACACTTCCCCCCCCCCTCTCCCCCTCTCTCTCTCTCTCTCTCTTTTCAATTTGCCTCCAACCCACTCCCCATGCCTCCCTCCTGCCCTTTCCCCCACATTCTCCACCTTTCCGTACTCGTTCCTACACCCTGTCCTTCCCTCCTTTTACACCTTCCCTCTCCCTCTTACCCTTCCTTTCTTCTTACAATTTCCCACACCCTTCACTCTCTCCTTCCTCAACCTCGTCTCCCTCCGCCCCACCCCTCCTTGCCTCCTTTCTGCCTCTCTCCCTCCTCTTCTCTCTTGCCCTCCTTGCCCCGTCTCTACACCCCCCTCTTTCACAAACTCTAATTCCTACTATGTCTCCCTCCTCCTTCCTTCCCCCTCCTCGCCTCCTTCCTGCACGCTGCCTCACTCTTCACCCCTCTCTGCCTCTTTCCTACACACCCTTCCTTCCCCTTCCCTCCTTGCAGCTACATCTCCCCCATCCCCTCTTTCCACCCCCCCTTGCCACCTTGCAACCTCTCTCCTCTTCCTATTCCCTGCTTCCTTCCTAACTCCCCCATCCCTTATTTTATTCTAACATCCCCCTCCCAACACTTTCTTCACTCCTTTCATATCTCCTTGTCTAATTATTACCTCCCCCCCCCCACTGTCCTTGCATCTCTCCTACACCCCCTTGCGCCTCCCACTTCCTACACCTACCCCCTCTTCTCACCTCTCTTTGTCGCCCTCTGACTCCTCCGCCCACGTTTCACCCTTTTCTCCCCTCCCCTCCCCTCTCCTTTCATCCCATCCCCTCCCCTCTCCTTCCCTCCCATTCCCTCCCCTCTCATCCCCTCCTCTCCTCTTCCCTTCCCTCCCCTCCCCTCCCCTCCCCAGTGTTTAGTGGTTTTAGTGTCTTTTACTCTGACTTCTTTTACTTTATCGCGTCTGCTTTTACTCCTTTTTTTTTCACTTGTCCGGCGGCATATGGCCCAGACAGTTACGCTGCCAGTTTTTATTTAGGTTAATCACTCAGTTAATCAACCCTCCTCTCTTCTCCCTTCCTCTCCTCTCCCCTCCTCTTTTCTCCCCTCCTCTCCTGTTCTCTTTTCTTCTCTCCTCTCCTCTCGTCTTCCCTCCTCTCCTCTCTTCTTCCCTCCTCTCCTTTCCCACCAGTTGGAGGAGCGCCTGTCTTAAGTTTGGGCAATCCGTTTTCCCAAGTGTCGTATTCTATTCGTCAGGATCTGTTTGGGTCAGTCGTGCGTCTTCGTCTGGCTTTGATACGTTACAGGCCGTGTGATCTCGCTGTGTCTAGTGCTGACCCTGAGCCAACTAGGTATATGTAGGCTTGGTGATCCTGGACGCCAACTTCTTTGCCCAGCCTACCACAAATAGATTACTATGGTTTGTCTTCCTGTTTTCCAACTAAATTGATACGGCCAGACTGACCTGATTTTATTTACTTATCGATCAGGTATTAAGTACAGTTAGTTAGGCCCTTCACCATTAGGCACAACGACTACTCATTGTGTTCGTTTTGCTTCCCTTAAATGATTTATTCAGCTTACAAGAGACTCCATGGACTGATGAGGTTAGCTCTAATCGGTGCAATACGATAAGATCTTTAAGTATATTTTTACCATCACCACAAGACTAATTTTGTGCATAAGGATGATCTTTTACAAATTCATTTTCAGCATTGGAAACATGTTTCGCAGTAAAAGGCTTTAGTAGGATGACTTTTATTTATTTATTTATTTTTTATTTTTATTTTTTTGTGTCATGCTTGCACTATCCAATGATTTTGTTCGGCCGGAGAAACACCCCTTGTAGCGAAGGGTTTAGAAATATACCCAGTTAATCCCTTATTAATTAATTCTTGCCAAGTCTGCACAATTCTACTTAGTCTATAGAAGATGAAAACCGAAGCCATACAAGCCTGCCAAAGGTGAAGCAGACCAAGCAACCATGAGTCGTTCCCTCTCTTTCACGCGACCTCTAATCTCTCCCTCTCGCCCCGACCCAACTTTTGCCTGCTTCCCCGACCCTCGTATCTTCTTCCCAAATTCATTGCCGTCTTGCCTCCTCCTCTTCCCCTCGACACGGCACCGAGTTTTCTGCCCTCGCCGTCAGCACCCCATTACCGCCTCCCCTCCCATGCCACTCTCGTCTTACCCTTACTTTAATCACTTCTCTCGGGTAACGCATTTTATACACTTTCTATTTTCCTATTGC
>JAGKTI010027015.1:3028-13390 GCA_018397915.1 Birgus latro | reverse complement strand
CAATGCTGATCCAGTATTACGGGTTTGTTTTCTATTGTCTGGGCTTTTTTCTGTAGACTTAGGCCCATTTTCACAGCCTTCAACCACAGTCAGTCTGATGCATGTAAAAGCAGGTATGACAAAATAATGATAGTGGTGAAGGAGCAGGTGTATTTTTTTTCCTCTCCTTTGCACTCGTAGTCTCCAAAGTAACCTACACATGTTACACCTTAGACACTTATCAGAAACCTCACACTCCTCTTTTTGCAGGTCTCGTTGCATCCAAGAGTGAAAATAAAAGAGAAAGTATACCAATGAAACAACACATCTTTCGGCAAGTCTTGGTTTTCTTCATACACGTGTTGCATTTCGCTTAAAAATTCACCATCTTTAGTGGCAATCTTTAAAGCGTGATACATGTAAGCGTGCATATGAAAGAGAAATAATGCCAGAATTTTAGCAGGTGTATATTTTCCAGAGCCCAGCGCGTGGAAGCAATATCAGCGTCTGTTTCTCTTGCCAAATGCAGAGGCGGCGCTCCGGAACTCCCGCGAAAGTCGATCGGTTCTTCCAGGTTTAATCAAAGGCAGAAAAAAAAAAAAAGAGCAGAGAAATCCCGCGGCGACATATCCAGAGAGAGAGAGAGAGAGAGAGAGAGAGAGAGAGAGAGAGAGAGAGAGAGAGAGAGACCTGCATTTCCCTGAACACGGAAAGTGCTTACTGGGTGTTGGTTCGAAGCACTAAGAGTTCGGAGCACTGAGACGAGGATTTTTTTTTTTTTTTTGTGCACCCAACCCCGCCACTGCGATTATTTCTTTTTCTTATACAGAAGATGAGAAGAGGAAGGGGAAAAAAAAATCCATACACCAGATTACAGATTACAAGAAGGCCGGTCTCAAGTAAAAGGAAAGAGTTACAGGGTGTTGTTTGAAGCACTGAGAGGTTCATGTTATAGAAGATATTAGTCTTTGTTGCTCCCCCAGGACAAAAAATCTCCCCGAAGATCGTCTGGAGGCAGCATGAATAAGAATAGAAAGGGTGATGAGAGAGGACAATGAAAGAAACCCCTGAGCTCTGACCTTGACCCCGTGACCTTGACCTTTCACAGATCTGTACCAAAATCAAGTCACTTCCTCCTCATCCCTCACTCAATGCATGTGCGATATTTTTTAATTCAAGTCGGACCAGGAACTGATGAACTCATATACATACATACATGCATACACACATACATACATACATACAGACACACATACATACATACATACACACATACATATTGACTCGATTATAGTACAGTGCCTTCGACGTCGCCAATAGCAAGTACGTCATCGATTTGACGGGGTAGCTGTCCCTTGATAACTTAATTCCCTGATGTAGCCTAATCGTCCTACCTCCAGACGATTTTATCCAGCCTCAGGGAGACCTCTTGTAGTGAAGGGGTTAATGAAGACTATTTTTAACACCCCCAGTTCGAAAAATCTCTGCAGGGCTGATATTGTCCAGAAATTAAATGAAAAGCAGGTTGATCAAGGGGTTAATCTTTCTTAACGTCATTTGTAGTACAATCTTGCAACATCAGTAAGATTTTTTCAAAGATTTTTTTTTTTTTACCACTTGAGTCCGATGCAATATATATATATATATATTTTTTTATGCTATCTTCAGATGATTATACTTTGCATTGAGGAGACTAATATCACTTATATTTAGCTTTGGGGAGACTTTTTTCACTTTTACTCATCTATGGGGAGACTTTTTCACTTATATTCTTCTTTGGGGAGACTTTTTCACTTATATGTAACTTTGGGGAGACTTATTTTACTTATATTCAGCTTTGGGGAGACTTATTTCACTTATATTTTGCTTTGGGGAGACTTATTTCACTTATATTCAGCTTTGGGGAGACTTATTTCACTTATATTTAGCTTTGGGGAGACATTTCACTTAGCTATATTTAGCTTTGAGGAGACTTTTTCACCTAGGAAGGAATAGATATAGCTTTTATTTACCCTTTCACTTTGAGATATCTTGCCTGAGCTGAGTAAAGACGTCTGGAGATGGCAGCTTTAACACCTTCAGTGGTTGGACGAATGAATTAGTTTATTAACCCCTTCACTACGAGGAGTCTTTCATCAGTTGAGTAAAATCGTCCGGAGGTACGAGTAGCCTGTTAAATCCTTGGATGTATTTTATTTAGTTAATTCTGTCTTCCGAAAATTTAATTCATCTTACGTCAGACCTCTAGTAAGGAAGGGGTTGATAAGGGCATTTCCTAATACTCTCCAGTTTGATGTCTCATCAAGGCCACAGAAAAAAACAAAAACAAAAAAAAACAAAATTCATCACCGGATTCAATAAAATTAGGCGGAAACGATGGACTGGAATGAATACTTATCCCCCGCCTTTAGCAAGGCGAAGCGATTGAGCTTTTATCGGTGTGTGTCTGTGTATGTGTGTGTATCTGTTGCCAAAATATCTCGAAAAGTTGGCGAATTTTTATCAAACGTTTAGGAAATAGGAAGTATGTGGATGTGCAGAAACCTATTACTTTTGGTGAGGATTTGATCATAGACGACCGAACGCCAGCCGCCATATGCAGTATTTTTAATATGGATTGGCATTCTGTGAAAAGCGGTGACTGAATTCCGTAGAGTTTTGCGAATTGTTGTCGCCCACTTTTAGCAAGGGGAGGCGATATAGTTCTTGTCAGTGTGTGGCCTGTATGGGTATGTACCTGTTGCCAAATATCTCGCCTTCAAGTTTGGTTTGTAGGTAGCTTGTACCTTAGCCGACAACATACTTTGGCGGGCGATTAGCATTCGGCCCCCAAATACTTCTGTTTCATTCTTCATAGAGTATAAGTAGTTTGGGGAAAATGTAGAGTAAAATAAGGAAAATGTCAAGGGATTTAAGAAGTTACAGCAGAAAAGTAGAATAGAATGAAAAATACGTCACCGGACTGAAGGGGTTGGGGCGGAAAATACGTCATCGTAGTTTAGGGGTGTCACTTATTTCCCTGAGAGAGTCTGTGCATGACGCCTCCTCCTGCTGCCAGTTCCTGATTTTCCTTCCCCGCTGCGTCATGAAAATTGTGGGGGATACCAAATAAGAGTTTACGAGTATACCTCACACTGATTCCTGCGTCGTTGGATTTTCTGGTTTTATTTTTTTGATTTTTTTTCCGCCCAATCCTCCTCCTGCATTGTGGGTGTGGTGGTGATTGTGGTGGTGATGGTGTTAGTAGCCAATTGTGGTGAGGATAGTGGTGATGGTTGTAATTGTGGTGGTGGAGGTGATATTGCTGGTGGTGTTGGTTTTAGTTGTGGTGGTGGTTATGATGATGTTAGTAGTGGTGGTGAGGATAGTGGTAGTAGTAGTAGTGGTGGTGGTGATTGTTGTGGTGGTGACTCTAGTGATGATAACGTGGTGATGGCAGTGAAGTTTGTGGTAAGTGGTGTCAGTGTTGGTGGGTGTATAAGTGGAGTTGTTGGTGGTGGTGGTGATGGTGATGATTATGGTGGAGGTGGTGGTGATTGTGGTGGTGCTGGTCGTGTCTCTGGTGGAGGTTGTGGTTGTGGTGCTCAGTGGCTGTGATGGTGCTAGTGATGACTGTAGTAGTGGTGATTGTGGTGATGATGATGGCTTTGATGGTACTGGTATGACTGTGGTGGTGATGGTGATGACTTATGGTGTTAGTGATGACTGTGATGGTGATGATATGCAAGTGGTGATGATGGCTGTGATGATGGTCGTGATGATTGTGAGGGTGGTGATATGCTGGTAGTGATGATGGCTGTGATGTAATGACCGTGATGGTAGTGGTGATGACTGTGATAATGGTGATGATGGTAGTGGTGATGTCTGTGATAATGGTGATGATGGTAGTGGTGATGGTAGTTCTGTTGTTAGCGTGTTGATGCTGATGATTCCCCACAGTCTGAGCGTTGAGGCGTGACTTCCACATCATCAGCTCACAAAACCTTCCACGCCTTTCCACGCCTGCCGCTCATCTGCCTTTCACGCCACATTGCCTCATGCACGCCCTCTACCTCGCACACCATCCCACCCTGCCTCCCCCACCCACCTCTCTGCCTAACTCCTTCCATGCACGGTTTTTCTTCCCAACCCACCTGCCTCCCTCTCATATCTGCTTTATCACACCTGCCCCCTTCCCCACACACATACCTGCTTCCTGACACATACCTGTCTTCCTGCACGCACCTGTCTCCCCTACACACACCTGCCTTTTCATACACCTGGTTCCCCACACACTCCTGCCTCCCTCACAAATCCCCACACCCCTACTCATTCTTGTTTCACCATATCCCACTCCAGTCTGATACCGTTGTCATCTTTCGCCCATATCTTGTGCCTCTCCATCGCCATTCATCCTTCTCAGTTTCCCCTCAGGTCTGAATTCTGCTACGCCTTTTCCCTTCCCACTCCTCCCCCCACACTCCTCCCACACTCCCCCCACACTCCTCCCACACTCCTAGCCTTTTACGGATCCAGAGAGTGATCGTTCTAGTCGTCCAAACAACCTAACATCCCTCACAACTTATCCATTCATCAGCTCTGACCTTTCTCATAGACATAGCCCCGCCCAGCTATGACCTTTCCTCAGACTGACCCTACCCACATCCGTCATTTCACCTCTGACCTTCCCCCAACCTAGCCCTCTCCAGCTCTGACCTTGCCCCATCCTAGCCCTACCCAGCTCTGACCTTTCTCACGCCTAGCCTTGTCCAATAGTGACCTATTCCCCATTTTAGAGTTTCCTCAGACCATTTCCAACATCTCTAGAGCTTTTCCAACACTAATTGATCTTTTCCTGCAGTTTTAGATCTTTTCCAACACTTTTCATTCTTTTTCTAGAATTCTATTATTTTTTCAGTACACTTTGAGCTTTTCCAACACTCCCCTAGACCTTTTCCAACACTTCTAGACCTTTTACAACACTCTTAGACCTTACCAACACGCCTAGACCTTTTCCAACACCCCTAGACCTTACCAACACTCCTAGACTTTTTCGCATTCCTAGACCTTTCCATCACTCATAGACTTTTTTTCAGCACTCCTAGGCCCCTTCTAGAATTCTCAAACAGTTTCTTCAGTTTCTAGAGATTGCCATCGATTCCCAACCCTCCTAGATACCTGACAACATTCCCAGACCATGAAAATGTTAGTGTATTTTCAGATTATTTTTAGCATTTGTTGATCTTTTCCTAGCAGATCTTTCTCAGCATCCTCAGATCTACTTGTGCTTTCAGAGATCGTTCGTACCATCCTCATCAGCTTTTCAGAATGTTTTCAACCTCCCAGACCATTTCCACCATTGCTAGATTTATTTTCTATTACAACCAGAACTTTTCCCATCATTTCAGGTTTCCCATACCTTCTACCTCACACCTGTCACTCAACATCAGTATTTTGTCATCGCCATACTTGTCATCACCACACTTACCGCTGCCACCACCACGCTTGCCATCACCACCACACCTGTCACCATCGCACCTGCCACCACCACCTGTTACCACCACACCTGTCACTACCACACCTGCCACCACCACCACACCTATTACCAGCACACCCATCACCACCAGCACCTGATATCCGTGTGTTGCTTGAGCTCCTTTTCACACCTCACCGAATCTCGCTATTTTCCTGTCTCTCGTTTTCCGTTTGCTTGGGTGCGATAATCACTTGAGCTGTTTTCCCTCGCGTGAGATGTGATGTAAACATTGAAAAGGGGAAACGTTCTCAAGACACTTTGATCTGTTTACCTCAAGATCAAACGCTCCCAATGCGATATTCACACATCGGATTGCCTGATCACGAACATCTCTTGAGCTGTTTTCACTATTTTTGCATTCTCACCTTCACTGCTTTTCTGTAAATATTCACACCCAGATACTACATTATCACGAAATTTACTTGAGCTGTTTTCACTTTCACGAGATGTATTCACCCCCACTGCTTTGCTACAAACACTGAAAAAGGGGAAACGTTTTAAAGTTATTCTGATCTGTTTGCGTCAGGCTTGACCCTTCCAGTGCGGTAGGCGGACATTGTATTATCGCGAAAATCACTTGATCTGTTTTCTCTGTCTCAAGATATTTTCCTTCCCACTGCTTTTGCTGTAAACGCTGAAAAAGGTGAAAGATATTAAAGGGAAGCGTTTTCAAAATATTCTGATCTGTGTACGGCAAATTTAACTCATCCCATATGGTATTCCTGCTCTACATTATCATATCAATTCCTTAGTATTTTCACTGTCGAGAGGCACTTTCACACCCAGTTATTTCATGTAAACACTGAATAAATATTAATTTTTTTATTAATATTTTTATTATTATTATTAGTAGTAGTAGTAGTAATATTTTTATTTTTATTTTTATTTTTATTATTACTACTACTGCTACTACTATCACTACTACTACTACCGGTACTTCTGCTATGATGATGATGGTGATGATGATGATGATGCACTTGCGAAATAAATAATCCATTAGTTAATGTACATGAAAGCAATATACCACGTTTTTCTTGCTTGAACCCGGATTGAGCGAGAAGAGGGAGCCACAACTGCACTTCATGAACGAGATGTTGAATAGGACTCAAAGGAGGCTTTATTACTTTCCCTGCGACAACTGAATGATCTTTTGTGTGCTTTTTATATCGTGTTTATATCATCATAGTTTTCTCAGTGACATAATAGAAGGTGCTAAAGTGTGACAGGCAAAATAAATAACATGCGAAGCGATGCTGCGTAGAGCCACTGGAATACGTCCCTAAGTCTTAAGATGTGCGAGACGTCTTGTCAGAAAACACTCGGCAGATTCCCCCTGTGAGAGGTGCTCTATAATGTGGCCTGGATAAGAATATGGCTTCATGACCCCTTGTGAGCTCCAGGGGAGGCGGTAGCTCGATCGATAGAGAGTTGGCTTGCAGTCCCGAGGGACCCAGGTTCGAATCCTCGCTGGGGCAGGGAATAGTTTAAGGATTTGAATTTCATTAAATCAGGCTTTACTGATCTACCAGAAGACCCGCCGACATGTCGTAAAAATAACCCCGCTAATACCAATACACCAGTCCTGTATGAGACAGCCCTAGCATGTATTCAATATGGACGGTGGGTGTTAGGGCCGAAGTGGTGACATGTAGTATGTAGGAGGAAGGCTGGGCCTTGATAGTAGGCTGCAAAGCCTATGCCCAGAGTCGGACACATAAAAAAAAATAGATGAAATAAGAAGGAAGGGACGAAAGAAAGACGGAAGGAAGGGACGGAGGAAGGAAGGAAGGAAGGGCCGAAGGAAGGAAGGAAGGAAAGAATGTAGAGACCTGAGGAAAAGTTGGTTGATACTACTTGGCTGTGTGTGGCAATGGAAGCTGAAATATGAACTTCGAGCATTTATAAGTAGTGGGAATATGAAGCACACAGCAAAAAAGTATGAGAAGGAGGGATACTCATCACTGGAGAGGAAGGAGAAGTATGGAAGGCAGGACACAATACCAGCAGAGGAATATTGGCCAACTTTTGCTCCAGGCTGTGAGAAGGAACGAAGGATCCTCTCACACTAGGGCCAGAATCGGATATTGGATTCGTAACACCCCTTCCTTAGCGATTTAGTTTGCTTATTACGCCTCAACATTTTCTTATAAGCCATTTACATTATTTACATAGTTTCTTTATCACTAAGGAAAAAAAAAATCTTGCGAAATTTCTAAAGCTACTTATAATGCTGTCTTACGTCCGATTCCTACCTTAATGAGGGATTCAGAAGCGTCTTAAGTACTTAGGCTTTTATTCTCGTAAGGTAAGGAGGCTCCCTAGCACCTTTTCCTTAGCGATTTAGTATTTTTCAGTATGGCGGGTTAATATCCATTTGTACGTTATTTATGCGGAACATGGCTATGTTTGAAGGATATAAAATATAACCCAGAACAGGACAGTAATAGTGTGTGTAATAAGCAAAATAAATCGCTTAGGATAAGGTGTTAGGGAGCTTCCTGAACCGACGGAATTACGGGCCTTAGACTGGTACGACTTTTCTCATGTAAATAAAATAGTCACCCGTTTCCCTAAAAAAAATAAAATAATAATAAAAATAAATAAAAGAGAAGAAGGGGTTAAGAACGTAGTCAACTCTTTAACTTCTAATATAATTTTAATTCTGGTTGATTTTGAACGATTTTATTCAATTCAAGAAAAAATTATTGGAACTATTTCGTTAATCATCATCAGCCTCTGTAATGATTTTTTTTTTTTTTCAGGTTTGTTCTTTCTCCCACTGACGATTTTGCTGACTTCAGGAGAGGGGTATCTAAGGGGGTTCATGAAGGCACTCTGTTTTTGTTTTCCACTTGACGATTTTACTGAAGGGGGTTTCATTGTGTATGGGTTTCATTGTGTAGGGGTTTCATGGTGTAGGGGTTTCATGGTGTAGGGGTTTCATTGTGTAGGGGTTTCATAGTGTAGGGGTTTCATAGTGTAGGGGTTTCATAGTGTGGGGGTTTCATGGTGTGGGGGTTTCATGGTGTAGGGGTTTCAAAGTGTAGGGGTTTCATTGTGTAGGGGTTTCATGGTGTAGGGGTTTCAAAGTGTAGGGGTTTCATAGTGTAGGGGTTTCAAAGTGTAAGGGTTTCAGTGTAGGGGTTTCATGGTGTAGGGCTTTCATGGTGTAGGGCTTTCATAGTGTAGGGGTTTCAAAGTTTAAGGGTTTCAGTGTAGGGGTTTCATGGTGTAGGGGTTTCATGGTGTAGGGGTTTCAAAGTGTAGGGGTTTCATGGTGTAGGGGTTTCAAAGTGTAGGGGTTTCATGGTGTGGGGGTTTCATAGTGTAGGGGTTTCATGGTGTAGGGGTTTCATAGTGTAGTGGTTTCAGTGTAGGGGTTTCATGTACAGGGGTTGTTTATTGCCTAACCCACCAGATAAAAAAAATAAGCCAGGTAAATCCGCCTATAAATAACACTAATTTAATACAAGGTGTCACTCTTATAGAAGTGGTTATAGTGACATCCACCTATCCCATCCCCACCAACATGATTTTCCCTATTTTTCCTTGTTTCCTGCGGCCACCAGACGATTTTGCCAATTTCGGGAAGGACGTCTCGTAGTCAAGGGGCTAATCTAACGAGTGCCGAGGAGGAGGAGGAGAAGGAGGTGGAGGAAGAGGAAAAACTTTTTATCGCGGTCTCAAGTTGGAATTGTTGGAGCGAAACTTAGGTCACAGTGAAACAAGTTGCCCCGGGATTGCCGAATTACAGAAACCGATCCATCCTTGTTTTTGTGGTGCGGGGACGGCCTTTAACCCTTTCAGCCCTGTGACGTATTTATTTTTTTGATCAAGCTACACCAGACGATTTTCTTAAGTTTAATTGAGACTTATTGTACGGATTGGCTTAACCCCATGAACTTGGTGACGCATTTTGGTGGTATTTTGTTGGAATGCTTGTGGTATTTTGGTGGTATTTTGGTGGTGTTTTTATGGTATTTTGGTGGTATTTGGATAAAGTTAAATAAAATCTTCCGGGGATCAACAGAATATATTGAAAAGACGTCGTGGTAATGAACTGTCAACCCCTTACTCCGATGACGCATTTGTTTGATTCATGCTGCTTACAGACGATTTTCTTCCTGCAGGGGAGACGTATGGCTATGCAAGGGTCAGTGAAGGCGGCCCGTAACCCTCCAAGTCCGAAAAGCCTTAAGCTGAACAAAATCGTCTGGTGTACTGACAAAGATCCATAACCCTTCTCAGCTTAATTGGTGGCCAGATGTAGTGAGACGTGAGGGTGGATTTCCCTATACTCCTTCTACTCCGACTTGGCCTAAAATTATCGTCTCTCCATCTTGAATGCCTGTATCAAGAGATTAATACTAGAATGTAATGCAAGTCACGAAGAAGTGCTATGTTAAGGATGTAGAGCCGTAGCATTGTTTTTTCAGCAACTCAGCTACGTGAAATAAGCTGCATCAGGACGAAAATTTGGACCATTTTAACGCCAAAATAGGGATAGTAACCATGGAGACCCATTTCTACCTCAAAACTAAGGCTTATTAAATTATGCAACCACGGCTTAGAATTCTGGGCATGGGAGTGGCTCAGTTCCGTCAGGTGAAAACAGACAGACTATTGTAGCAGAAGTAAACTATATATTTTTCGTCGTTGGTCTGAAGGAGTTAAGCAAGAGAGAGGAGAAAAGTTAGTTTGAGATTACCTGTCATTTACTGCTAATTACCTTTTTACCTGCATTCACTGTTTGTGTTTAAGATTTGCCTTGATACCTGCTTTACACTTCACTCACTACACTTCACTTTATTTTACCTCACTTCAGCTCATCTCACCTAATTTCTTCTTATCACTTCTCATTTCGTTTC